>JAAXNX010003619.1:0-10334 GCA_036491905.1 Folsomia manolachei
GTGCATGAAAGCCACACAATGAGCAATAATGCCGCATGGTAGTACACTTTATTCAAATGGTAATATTATGTATTTTCAAAATTAAAGCTGCGTGTAATATCTATATACGTATTCCTTGTTACATATGCAAATACAGTTTCAGAATGTTTTTAATCAAATGCGCACTCCCCCAGGTCCACTAGGGCAGATTACAAGGCTAATAATTAATAAATGAATAATATATTGAGAAGACCAACTTAGCTCTGGGTCAACAAATCTAAATCACAGTTCTGCGGTTACAATAAAATAACTATTTCTTCTTTTTCTTCTTCTTTCTATCCCGTTTAACCACAGTTTTCCCTTTGAGTGGTTTATTTTTATTGTGATGAGCCTTAGATGCCCTTCGTTTCTGTTCCGCCCCATCCTCAACTTCATCTTGTTCCACAATCAGTCGAGTGTAGGAGTCGTAAGGAAACTCTGCAAGAGGTCATTCATTAATCAACAACAATCCCACTAAAATGTTGACAACTTTAATAAATTTCGGCTACCCTCACCCTTGCAATAAACTCCAGTACACAGTTCAAGACCACATAAATTACAAATCTTAATCCTCGTCTCCGTTCCACCCCTTTTGTTCTTAAAAACCAGAATCCCAATGGAAGCCGCCAGTGCATTAGCAGCCGAGCCTGGTGCCCCACTTGCAGCATTTGCCAATTGTTTCGCTTCCCACTCTCTCGTTGCTAGACGAAGTTTTCCCAATTCCACCAACCTCCCAAAAATATCTTCCTCCAGTCGATTACTTGGTCGTAACATGGTCAACATTCTCCAGGAAATATCCACCGCGGCCAAATCCTCCAGTCTTACTGAGCGCATGGAAGGAGGGCAGGGGTCGCCGTAGGGAAACTCTTTTCTTTTTGCTTCCTTCCTTCCAAGTTTCCAGGAAAATTCTGTGTCTCTCAATCGAATGTCTTCCGGCCGAAGTTTTTCTGGACGGATTTTAAATTCGGGAACTTTATCCATGTATTTGTCCAGCTCCTCGGCAGTTTTAATCTTAACCTTGGAAAGGTCTAGGATTTGATTGGGCTCCTTCTTTTTATTTATGAGATCTTCTAGTTTGAGTGCCATTTTGTGGAGGAACTTCCTCCGAGGAAGTGCTAAATCTGGGTGGTCGGTGGGAAAGGGAGTGAGACACTGACTCACATTTCACTGTGTCAGGAAGTGTAGGTGATGAAGATGCAGAGGAAAATTCTCAGTTTTATGAAACAGGTGTCTTATTTGTTGGATCGATGGTGCCAAATAAAGCAATTTATCTATCAAAAGCCTGGCATAAGGGGAAATGATGTGAGTAAAATACAAATATGATTCGAGGTGATTGTTGTGATGAAAGCAATAAAAGATTGGCATGCATGCTGAGCAAAAATTACTTTATTAGAAGCTTTTAGGTGTCTTTCATACAGATATTGTGTCAGTTTAGGTAGAGAAAGGTGACTGATTTGATGGACGAATGACTGAAGTTTGTTTGATGATGACAGTGAAATTCAGGCAGAAATCTGGAAAGAGAACTATTAACTTTGAAAGAGATAAAAAATTAGCCTCGTTTATTTAATTAAGGAATTTTACTTCTAGTAGAATAGAACTTTCCAATACAAAACTGGACAATTACATAATAAAAGAAGAAAGTAAATAGAGCAAAAGGTTGAAAAATAGGCGAATAATAATATTTCTGAGGCAATATAATGAGGTTTTATCATGCAAAAACTATACTTATCAATTGATGTCCCAGTTCTCACGATACCTCAGCCATTATACTTTTAATAAAAATAATCCAAAAAGCAATGCCGATGATACCCATTTCCCAGATTGACAAACATCATTTCGTCACAATTTATTTTTGTTAATACGCTTATCCCCTACGAATATTAAATAAAACATGTTTATTTTTGGTTTGTTTTTATTAGTTCAAATTTAATCGGCGCAGATCAATAATATATTTACATATGTAGTTAGTCTTTAATCAGAACGAGTCCTGTCAAAAATTCAGAAAGCGTGCGCAAAGAGTGATACTTTTTAGTAATTTATAGAGTATCACTTTATGAATGCGGTTTCAATGTAGATATTCAAAATGGGTGTAGAATTGAGGTTTTTAGCAATTAAAAATTTTACAGGAAAATCAACGTACAATTAGAAATCTATAAAACCACAAAACTGAATTGGTCACTCCATATTGTGAAAAGCAACCTAAAAATTTATATAAAAATCAGCAATTTAAGTGGCAGGATGTGGTGTTTGACATTCTTCTAAAACTCCATGACAGAACAAAGCCACGAGTCAGTGTTAAATTAAAAGAGTCAGCAACGAAGTCAGCAACGAAGTTTATTGGTTAACGTTATTGCAAAGTTCGTTCAAGTTGGAAAATGAGATTTTCATTGATCCTCCTAATTTTCGGAATGATGTTGTTCGCATCATTGTTTGGGAATGGTACTAAGACACTATTTAACAGTTATCGCGACAATATTTGTAATTTATTGTGCATGGTTACAGATGCATTTCCACGCCGGATGAAACGACAATCAGAAACATCGTCCGTTGACGCAGACGGCAACGTTACTCGGTGTGTCCATTATTCTAACGGAGCTTATCGGTGCCATACACGTTCTCCTATCCGATGGACTTCTTGGACAACAGGAAAAAAATGATCATGTCACGAGATCACACGTCATTTTCGTCATTTTAATTGGCTTGGCGTACTACGAAGTCCTCTCATAACCTGCCATTTTACATAATTTCCTTGTATTGAATAAAAACCAATTAAACTCACTATTCAGTTCTCAATTACATTATCATGTAATTTTACTGACTTTTCATACCCCAATGGAAACTAGCGATACTACTTTTGTAATTGATCTGCATATGAATAACGAATATGAAGATGTGCTTAATAAAAGTACAGAAGTTGACATATTTGCTTTTCTAGTTTGTGCACAAATTCGCGTGCCAAGTTAATAAATTACTACAAAAATGTTTAACTAATTTGTCATCACGTCCAGGCTTAAATATAAAAAGTAGGCGTTTTCTTATCCGTGTCAGATCTGTTGAATCGATGACCCCAAATGCAAAGGGCAAGGATGAAATGTGGGATGAACGTAAGGTGGTACAAAAATAGCATGTTCAGTAGAACAAAAAGACAATGCATAGAAATGTAACAAAAGTTCTATTATGGAAACAGAACCATTCCAATTGAATGAAACCGCATCCGGTTCCGATCTGAAGTAAATGTTGGCTGTAGATAATTCCAATAAAAGAAAGGATAATATGTTGATATTAAGATTCTTCATGTAAAATGCAGAACGTCGCAAATACAATGGTTTTAATAATACGCCTCAGTGCCGTTTCAGTTAGGTCATTACCAAAATCTGGAGTTTCCAATTCAACGCATTAATGCTTGGGAAAAGATTTTCTGAGATAGTAATTCATTTTGCTTGGCAGAACCAGCACAATTTGTGGGTTGTAAATAATAGGCTTCATCAAGTATAAATCGGTTTGTGGATTAGGAGGGCAATCTTCGACTGTGATTGTGATGAGCCATAATTTAGTTGAAGGTAATCAATACAATCACGAGAAAAGAACTGGATGTGGCTAAACGACAAGTAAATATTTCATTACATTTCCTCAGCAAAGAAATATGTATAATGCCCTCCCGTCACGCAGAGCACCATTCCAATCAATTCTGTTTCCATGAAAAGTCTTCCATTATTCCGTTTTCTGTTTGACTTTCTTCTTTTTCTTTTTCTTGGCTCGTGGTTTAGCCGCGGTGAGCATGGCCTTGAGTGAGGGACCCTTTTTCGCCGCCCTTCTAGCTCGGACCTTGGCTTCTTCTGCTTTTTTATCCGGTTTAGCATTAGCCGCTGCAATGACGCCTTTGAGCGAAAAGCCTTTTTCTTCTGCCTCCAACTCATCTTCGTCTAGAATGAGGCGGGTGTGAAACTCATAGTGACCCAGATGACACAAGGTCCCCGTGCAAAGTTCAAGGCCACAATCTCGACAAGTCTTTACTCGAGTCTCGTTCGTGCCCCGTTTGGATTTTGATGTGACAAATCCCAACGCAAGGGCTTTGGCTTGTGCAGCGGATCCTGGCATGGAACTGGTAAGAAATACTATATAACCTTGTTTTATTCCTATCATTTGCCTGATTTTCAAATCTTACCTCAGAGTTATTGCCAACTGCTTGGCTTCTGCGGCACGGGTTTCCTTCCTGAGTTTTCCTGCAAGCAATTTTGCACGATAACAAACCAACACATATTTGACAAGCACAAGAATTACATAAAGTTATCCACGCTCACCCAAGTCAACAAGTCTTTGGAACAACTCTTCCTCTTTCCGGTTTAGAGGTCTAAGGTCAGTCAACATTTTCCAGTGAATATCCACTGCTGCAAATTCATCAATCCTTACTTCTTTCATGGATGCGGGAATCGGGCATCCAAGAATGGATGGTAGTCGCCAAGCCTCCAACTCCATTCTTTCTTTGGTGGCTGGAGTAAAGGAAAAATCCGCTGCAGATCGGGTAAGCTCGTCAATATCAAGATCGGGCACCCAAGAATGGATGGTAGTCGCCAAGCCTCCAACTCCATTCTTTCTTTGGTGGCTGGAGTAAAGGAAAAATCCGCTGCAGATCGGGTAAGCTCGTCAATATCAATCTGAAAAGAAGGTAAAATGAGAAATTGCTAATTGATTGGGTAACAAATAGCTGACCTTATCCGGCTCCATTTTAATTTCCGGCATTCTGTCCATGTACTTGCGATAATCCTCTTCGGTTTCTACCTTAGTTTTGGCCATGTCCTGTAACTTTCTTCGTCTTGTCATGGACCCTTCAAAGGCTTGTTCGAGATTCATGATTCTGGTGGATAAGTAGTTACCCGGAGGACTGGGGGAAGACGGATGACAAGGTTCGTGACGATAGATGAAAAGAGTGTGTCAGAAATAAAGGGTTGCTCTACTTTTTATAGGAATATTTCCTTTGAGATGATTTACTTCCTAATTGCGGTTCAATTTGGTCAATCGTATCAGAACCTAATTTACCATAATAGAGTGTCGTTACAATAATGGGATGGGAAGCTATTGCTCGATGCACGACACACATTACTTTGGTATAGGACTAACTGGCCTACGATTGATTTTGCTTACGGAAATTTGAAACTGAAAACTGACAAATTACCTTTTGGCTTGGTATCTGTTTACAGGTTTTCTGTATTTATTGCACACTTTCTTTTTATTTTCCAATGTCAGAATTAAAATCATGTTCGTTGAAATAATCTTTCCTATAAATAAAAATTCTGCAAGAAATGGAAATCATGTCATTTACTAAACAAATATGGCTATGCTCATCTACAACTTCAATTAAACCTTGTTATACTCGTATCAGTCTTGAAATATTGCAGTAAACAAATAAATGTTTAATTACTTTCTCTTCAGAACAAATGTCTAGCTAACTTCAAGCTCCTTATTTTTATGGTTATTAAATGGTTAATTTCTTAAAAAGCGTACACTTGGGTATGAGAAGACATTATTTACTTTTAAACATAGATGGTTGTAATGTCATTGTTGTTCGATTAATAAAATGAGAGTAAAATGAACTAAATGTTTAGAATCATAAGTTATGAATAAATGTCAAGAATAAACGGTTTGATATCCTACTTCCACACAAAAATACTTTGACTCTGATGGCGAATTTCTTGTTGTTCAAACAGCATAACGAATTTCAGTTTGTGATTAGAATGTAAATGAAATTGTAAGCTTTGCATGACGATGATAAATTCATGGTCCAAGTTACTTGATCATACACGTGTTGAGCTAAAAATTTCGAAACCAAATTCACAAGACATTTTTATTACAGTAGTAAACTTTAAACTTGCAGTTTAGGCTATGGCCAATATTAAGTAGAATACAAATATTTTTGCCTAAGGAAGTTAGTCCCTTGGAAGTTTTTCATTTAAATTGGCAATGATGTAGGATGCGGCAGCCCAAATGGCAGTTCCTCTATCCAATTCCCCAGAATCCATCATACTTATAGTATCCGCTTCAGTGTGATGATACCTGTAGCAGCAGGAAATTAATTTGTGTGTAATTAATAATTGACCATCATTGTATAAGCAGTATTTTGCGTTTCACCAAAAGTAATTGTCATTCGCATTATTCAGAGATAGTCCAGGAACACCTTTTTACAGAAGCAGAAGTCAATCAAATGCCAAAAATGATCATTTCCACCATGGTTCCTCATCTTTATCAATCATATGCCCAATATCCGTGGACACGGAATCGTATCTGGTATAAGTTGTCGCATTTAGTGCGCATCCATCACACTGCATTAGTTTAAGGATTTCATAAACAATACAACCAGCCGTCTCGGACCCCGCAAAATCGAGTCCTAATGGCTCAAAAGTTCCTGAGAATACAACAATATTTGGTTATTTAGCTAAACTTTCTTTTTAATAATGGAGAGCAATTCTAACCCGAGTCACTTTCAAACGCTGCACTGTAGTTTTGCATGATTCCATCATGTTGTCGAACGAAGTCTTCAGCGCCCCACAATCCTAAGAAAAATAACCTTTAAGGAAAACCTTATAAAATTGGAAGGATTTTTAATCAACCCCAGAAAAACTCACCTGGTTCCTCTGAAGTCCACAAAATTACTTGCAAAGTTCTTTTAGGAATTAAACCCATTTCTTTTAGTAATGCCAATGCCATCACGGAAATCATGCAACCACCACCGTCATCCATTGCGCCTTGTCCAAGATCTGTGACAAAAAATTAGATCATAGAAATACCCAGGAATTTGCTAAACCTACCCCAACTATCAATATGTCCGCTGACAGCAACAATTTCATGGGGTATAGAAGTTCCCACCAACTCCCCAATTACATTTCTGGACGTGGTCATGGGTAAATTATAATCCAACATTTTCAAGTTGACCGTAATCTTGTCTCCTTTGTCGGAAAGTCGTTGCATAAGCTCCGCATCTTCAATGGTTATGCAGGCGGTCGGAATATGGGTGGCGTTATCCCAGGGTAAATAATTTTGACCTCCGGTGTGTGGGGTGTCCAAGGAGAAGGGGGCAATGGAACGAATAAGTGTGGCAACAGCCCCATATTGGGAGGCGCGTGAGGCACCCTGATTCCTGTAAATGTAGCCATCTCCATACACCGTCCAACCTTGGTTGTACACTACTATTTTGCCACGAACCTGGAAATGTCAGAGATTAGATTGAGGGATTATGTATGATAGAAATGTGGTTTTATCTTTGGCAGTGTAATTGTACGTTGTGAAGCTAATTGATTAAATACTGCGGATTCACTGAATTAATAATTAATCATCGTTTTTACAGTGGAAAGTTATTTTATAGGTATTCATGACAAAAAAAGTGATCAATTGAATTTAATCCAGTTGTCAAGAATTTATGCCAATCTCTGTCACCGGTGAAGGATACCAACTCACAATCCATCTTTTATGACAATTTCAGCAGCCAATCATTTGTTTGATGCTTAGAAATAGTTGGTACATGACGCACTTACTTGATCCCTTTTGCTGTCCAAATCATCAAAACTGGTGACCACAAGGACTTCTGCAGTAATACCTTCAACCGGTGTGCCAACAGTGGTTCCAAGTCCAAGAAGCCTCAAGTTTTTGATCCAGGGTTCCTGCATTTCTGCGGATTCTTCACCTCTACAAAAATAATGAATAGCGATTGAACTCTAATGGTATGAAATTTGTATGACTTTAATTTCTTACCGAATCCAATGTGGCACCAAGACTTGCTCTCCACGGACTGCAATTGATTTGATTAGTAAGCAATCAATCTCTTCAATACAGAAAGAAAGTGAAATTTTTTACCATTTGCAAATCCATGCTCATTTGTCATGCGATCAATTGCATAGTCGATGGAATCTTCTAGATTTTGTTCACCAGATAAACGGACGGGATGCTTATCCAAAAAGTCGTGAAGTTCTTGATAAGTCCTTCCACTGAAAGTTCCCTCAGCGTAGCGAATAATATCTGCCGCAATTTCCCGATGACTCTCAATTTCTGCACGGATTTCCGGAGTTACAAGGGTTGGACAATTTTCAATTTGTTTGAGACGGATTTCATCATCCAAATCTGGCTTGAATTGAATATTTTGCAAATTTTTAAGGTCAGTGTATCGAGTGGCTCCTTGTGCCAGGGATACGCAGACGGCAAGGAGAAGGAGACGCGTCATTGTGAAATGTTTGGAAATGAATCCTTACGTGTCTGAGGATGGGAGGGCACTGTGATGAGTGGGTTCACTGCAAATTTATTTTGTTGATGGGATAATTCTCGGGATTAACTGATACCGACACGTTGGGTGATAATTCAATCATGATTGTATTATGGTTAACCAGTACATTTCATAAAATCATGACATGGTGACACATCCAGTTCAGGTATTCCAGCCAGGCCCGACACGTTTTACCCTTGCAAGTACTAATATTTTTGATAAATTTCTGTCATGCTCACTAACAGGGATAAATAGCGGGTGTGTATTATTTCGAAACATACTTAAAAACAATTAGCGACTCGTACAGCTTAACTCAATTCTGAATAAATTCCTGGACATAATTTTATTGTCATTGCAAATTCAATGAATTAATCCGGACGACATTCATTTTGGCAGGTGATCTATTACATACTGATACAACAATTTCAGTTGAAATGATTCACAGACTGTTTAGTAAAATTCATGGTATTTATCCTCCTGTATCTGCCCATTAAAGGATTAAGATAGCGAATTTAATTCCGAGAATTGTTTCCCAACAGTTTTTTTTCAATTGGTACCAGATAAAGCAAAAGGATAAGGATGCTGGTAAAGTTATGCTTGAACAGATTCAACAGATAGATCATGGTCATAGTTCAATAATCTAGGTTTTTATCATTATGTGATACATTATTTTACTTTTGAAATGAATTTATAGAATGGATGCCACTACCAGTACTGATTGTATTGATGATAATATTCCTAAGTAAACAACTGCAAATAATTTCTCTACTGTCTTCCGAGTTTCCCCTTCTATTCTAAATGAAACAATAAATAAATTCAAAACAAGAATTAATGCAGATATTTTATTTTATTTCGAATTGTGGATATAGCCAATAGTTCACACAAAGTTGGATTTAGAATTTATACGCAATACTCAAAAAATTTGAATTGCAAAAGAAATATAAAGTAAGTGAAAGAAGATGAGGTTTGATTAAGTAAGTGAAGAGCTTATCCACCTCGTAGACGAAGAACCAAATGAAGGGTCGACTCCTTTTGGATGTTGTAGTCGGACAGAGTTCGACCATCCTGAAATTGGAAGGAATTACAAGATTAGGACTGCAAACAATAAATATTCATGAATTGGGTACAAATAAAATTTAATACCTCGAGTTGCTTCCCAGCAAAAATCAGACGCTGTTGATCTGGAGGAATTCCTTCCTTGTCCTGGATTTTCGCCTTGACATTCTCAATCGTGTCAGATGGCTCCACCTCAAGGGTGATGGTCTTTCCAGTCAAGGTCTTCACGAAGATCTGCATGCCTCCACGGAGTCGCAGCACCAAATGAAGAGTGGACTCCTTTTGGATGTTGTAATCCGAAAGAGTACGACCATCCTGAAATAAAGAAAAGATTCATAAGTATGGTTATTTCCTTTTTTCCGAAATGAATGAAATCTTCTTTTACAAACTTGTATACTTCTTTTGCAATTCAAATTGTTTGAGTATTGCTGTCTAAATTCTAAATCAAACTTTGTGCTAACTATTGGCTAAACAATTCGAAATAATAAAAAAAAACATTTGCATTAATTTTCTGTGTGAATTTATTTATTGTTTCATTTTACAATAGAGGAAATCCAGTAGAAAGCATTTGGCGCATATCACTGGGATAAAGTTGACTTGCGGTTTCTTTTCTTGGTTGGTTAGTACTCTCCCACTTAAGACTTGAACTCAGCCCTCTCATCTCATCCTTCTAACCGACACTAACACAAGGACCTACTACTTTCTCCTATCTATCCCTCCTCCCAGACACATGCAACTACTTGATACTTAAGTATTAAACTGGAGAAAGAAGACGGAGGGATGGGATTCATTTGGTGCTTGATGTTGATACTCAACAACCCAAACCCAAGTCACCACCACCACCACCTACCCACCCTTGCCCTGTTTAAGTCCCATATGAAGTAACTGCACTGAGTCCCCCCATCAGTCGGAGGAGCATATACTCAAGAATTTCACCCAGCTTTCACTTCACTCACCATCAGACTTCACTCTCCGTCAGACGCGTCTCCTACCAGTGTGGGCACTATTGTAA
>JAAXNX010003620.1:0-10333 GCA_036491905.1 Folsomia manolachei
AGTTGAAGGAGGCCAGATGGATATCGGGATAAAAATAGTCATAAACAGAGTAATCATCTCATCTCCAGTGGACTCCAGTGAATCCCCAATTAAGGTACGAACGAGCCCCTGTCTTACACAGGGCCCCCGGCACTCAATCTGGGTGGTTGCAGGGTTTCAAGGGTTGGGTTAGCTCAACTATTAACTCCATTCTGAGTGATTTAATTAAGCCGTTGTAAATTTAATGCTTCTGGGCACAACTATTTGATGACTTAATGGGCAGACAAGAAAGATGAAGATATTCAGATGAGATAGGGACTGATGGGTGCCCTTTTACGAGTGTGATAATTGGTGATAATTACATAATCACAAGAAAAAGGATTGTCTCTCACCTTGCCATGTTCTTTGTCAAAGTCGCATTCCCTCATTTCAGGCGGATAGCCGTTGGACATGGGATTGAAGACTAATTGAAGATTTGTACCCGTTGCTATAAATGCCTGGAAATGAACAAAAACAGGAATATCTCAGTTTATTTGGACGATTTTTTTGGGAAGTAGCAGATGCAGTAGGCAAATAATTTCCAAATTTTGGTAGGACATTCTGCTGCGGCATCTGGCAATAGATGAAAATGGAAATAACAAGATTTTCGAGCTCATTTTGTTAGTCTTTCGGAAAGAGAGAAAACTTTAAAAGCTTTATTTGTTTTCATTGCATCCCTTCCTTGTCGGCAGCCTTTTATTTTACTTTTAGCTATTTCTAGAGTCTCTGTTTCTTCGTAATTGGAAGACTACAAAGTATACAATGTTTCCGAATGTTTAGACAAAATCTAAAAATCAGGCTCAATTTCCACGATAGTTTTTTCAAGAACACAAGGAAAAGGAACCAACTCGGACTTGGAAATTCGCATATTCAGGAAGATGTTCACAACTTTAAAGAAATCGTTTAAAACCTAAACGTCTCCCCATAAAATGTGTGTGATGCATGTCTTTGATTGCATGGGAAACTCAATTAATTCTCGGAAAGTGGCGTACAAATTCTGAGAAAATTGATTCTTTTTTTGCCCCCATCTCAGTCCATGCATTTCATTCCCTTTCATTGTTGTAGCCAGTCAACAATGGGGCAACAATGCACGTCTCACATTCACGCATTCTTACAAGGAGGTCTTTAACACTTGCCTCTAAAAAAATGCAAAAAATGGAAACACAACTTAAGCCAAGATTCCATTGCTACGCCAAATTTTTTACTGTTTCAAACCTTTTCCTATTTAATTGCAGAAATACTATGGGGTTTGGAATTAATTGTGGTAAAACTAATAACGTATGAGCTTACAATTTCCGTGTGTCCTTCTCTGCACCCATTTTGAAACCGCATTTGCCTCTCCTCCCCAGGTCGATCCCTGTATCCTGTGTAACGCACCTGGAACAAAACAAAAAAAAAAACAGGCTGGTCATCTCCCTTCCGAGATAATTTCCTCATCTAACTTGTAGCTCAAGGACTGATCCCTGGCATCAAATATCAACAATCAAGGCACAATATTGTTCAGACGCATACATTACTTTCATGTACAGTAAAGACAGATGAGACAGGTAGTTTCACCATCCCAATGAGAGCAGGTGAGCAACTTATGTATGACTCCATGGCTGAGTAGATACATATGCAGTGTGTCATCTTTCCCAGAAATTCATAAGTCGGCCACATCATGAGTTGTCAATACCTTTGTCTCTCCTCAATTCAAATCTATCCAATTCTAGACCTACTTTCATCACCTACTACTAGATGACATCAAGATCACCTTGATTTCTTGATCTATTCAAATTAATCCTCCCAGAACAAGGACTCACCTCACTTTCCCGTCCCAACCTTCGAAAGAGTTCATCCGACTCGAACTTATTCTTTTGATCAGGGACGACGCGAGGCATTTTGAAAAAGAATCTTGGCTTCGGTTGTGGCTCATAGAGCCCCAGAGAGTCAAAGGGTAACATGTTGGGGGCACCTGGATGATGGGGGTGGTGGTGATGATGGTGTGGAGGAAAGGGTGAGGGTGCAGGGGGCAGGGGTCGCTGATGAGCTTGGTGGTGAGGATGAAGGTGAGCGTGGGGGTGGTTGAGATGGTTCAGGGCGTTCAAATGATTTAAATGATGGGAGGACGGTGGCGCAAGACAGGACACGGAGGCACTCTTATTCATGACTGATGGGCTGACCAATGGTTGCGCATTTTAAGCCACGACACAATTAACTAATGACCAGTTGATTAATTCACCAATAATTTGGTTGACACTTGAGAGATAAAGTTTTCTTGCTGTTTTTCCTCCAAAACGAGGACAACTTTGTCCAACACTGCACTTGGGAATTAGCTGAGACTCGTCCAGTTATGGTGAGTTGTAGCAATTATGGAATATCGTCACACAGTGAATAGCAGTAATTCCACCACTGCCACCAAGAATACCACAAAGCTGACCACAGAGCTATCCACAGAAGAAGCCAGTTACAATATGGTGGTGATCCTGATTTGATTAGGTCAGCAGTCTGGATAAGAACAGAACAATGCTGGACAGAGGAACTAGTTGTGGGAGTGATGAGTGGGTGTGTCCAGGGATAACCCTATATCTCCACAATTAAAAGTATAGCTGAGATATATGGGGAGGACTGAGATTTATATGAAACAGAGTTGATCCTACTTCTGCTGGGGTTACTATCCGAGTGAGAGGGATTTCATAGCATTCATTTTAGTTCACATCCATCCATCCATCCTCTTATTGCTACTCTCTTATTTCATGGGCTGACCATATGGCCTCGAACACAGCATTGTTGTTATTATTACTATCCCAGTGTAGAAGAAAGTGTGGAGGAGGAGGAGGAAAGGGGTGGAGATATTGGGATTGGTGGCTGAGTTCCACCCAGCCACATCCTCCATCGGGGTCCACCTCCAATAACGGTGCTTTCTCACTCACTCCTAGCTTCTTTTTTATTCTCATATCGCTTTTATTTATTTATGCAAGGATTAAACCATTCTGTTAGGAGGAATAATGCAGAATTCCTATTTGTATCCAAGCAAGTGTTATAAAAGAGTGCTGCATTTCTAAATAATACTTTTTCTTGCAGTCTCATATGGCCTAATAATATGCACTTATATCTCTAATGTCAGGTTTTAGTTAGATGAACATATTTGGGTTTGATCAGTAAAGACTGGATAAAAAGGAGGATATTGTTCAGAATTGAATCACTTGTTTCCAGCCAGGGAAAGGAGAAACAAGAAAAGGACGCTTGAAATGCATGGAATATTGCAAATCAAGGAATTGAGATTTTTGTAACTACTTTTTTGCAATAGTGCAAATTTGGTTTCATTCTAGTTCCATGAAATCAGCTAAACTTCCAATCATGGACATTGCAAATAAGTTGTTTGTTCAAGTTCCTAATGCAAAATAAAAGTCTTCTGGAAAGACGGACGGCCTTTGTTTAGTGAGGTGGTGGCAGAAAATCAGCATTCTCCGTTCGCAACTTATTTATTTGATATCTGCAATAGTCAAGAGAAGTGAGAACTTTAAATAATTTGCAATTTATGGAATCGAACGTGTGAATGAAAAGAGACTGGTGGATGCCCGTGGAGATTGGGCACACTTTTCAGCTCATGTTTATAGTTTCCACAATATTCCGACGTTACTCCCCTCCTCGCTTTGTCCGTTTAATTTTCAACTGGTCTCGGACAATTATAATGTCAACACCAGACTCTCCTTGTCTCACAAGACTAAGAAATGGAGACAGGTGGAAAAGCCTGCTATGCAGTCACTCCTCAGTCGGCATCAAGTCCAAGTCCGAGTGAGAAGAAGAACTCGTTGGATAATTGCCTCCCTAATTTACCCTTGTTTCCGTCATTATCCCCCTCTCTAGTAGAGGAAGGTAGAGAATACAGTTTATTTGAGTCAGAAAGGTGGAAAATTGGGGAAGACTTATTGATAATTTTCCCATGACTAATCCCATCTTCTCACTTGTCACACACACTTGGTCGTCCTAGCTTACCTAACTCATATCATGGCTTACAATTCCACAATGTACATTCTGCAGATAACGTTGTCGGCGCTTAAATCTCTGCAGTCAAGACGTTAGTTGTGTCTGCATTTTGACCAAGGCAAGCTACTTCACTTGTCGTCATCATCTCCTCTCTTCTCTCTCATGTTGGGATTATGAATGAATAGAAAATAATGGGAGGTTATGTAACAAACAGCGTCTATAAATGTTGAGTGAATGTGAGGATGAGTTAGAGTTCCCTTGAGTTGGATTGAATACCAGAGTGCATGGTCTGGACTCATCTGAATACTGCTCTCTGGACCTACTCTCAATACTGGCGCTTGATTCCAGGGTTATCAATATCTCTTGGAAATTGATGAGAATGACCGAGCTAGGTGGACCTTAATCTTCTTGGATGAAACGATTGAGACAGACAGAGAGAGAGAGAGAAACTAATTTGGAGACACCACAATCATTGCATTATCTCATTATCCACATTCCCAAATTCATTGTCTCCTCCAGATTCCTTACCAGTAACCAGTACTAGTTTACACTTCCCATTATTAGGTCAATCTCAAGAGAAATGGGAGAAAGTTCCATTGTCATCCCTTTGTTGTTGTGGAGAGACAACAAAGTGAGATTGGGGCAGTGGTTGCCATCTGGTGGCCCCAAACTCCAACTTCTCCTCCCCCCAACATCTACCCGCTCAGTTCAAACACCGCTTTCCTCAAAATACTACGACCAACAACTCTGCCCTTACCTTTGTTCAATTTATTTGTTGTCTCCTGATAACTCAGTCCTTGACAGCTAACTAATTAATTAGACCAACAATTAGGAGGAGGAGGAGATAAACACAAGCTCACCATGAAGCTAGTAAGGTAAGCTCCCTGTCACACCCACAACAATTGACGCTCAATCTGTCATTAAGTTAGTCCATTGATTGCTGTTCTTTCTTGATTTCTAATGTTTGCTATTTTCACTAGGTTCTTGATGAAACTCAGCCACGAGTCGGTAACAATCGAGTTAAAAAATGGGACACAAGTTCACGGCACCATCACAGGTGAGTGGGAGGAGGAGGAGGCTAAACGTACTTTACTTTAATCATCAATGGATTATTTCTAATATTGTTGTTGAATCAGGAGTGGACGTGGCTATGAATACACATCTGAAAGCAGTTAAAATGACGATGAAGAATCGTGACCCCATGCAACTGGACACCCTTTCCATTCGGGGGAATAATATTAGATACTATATTTTACCTGATACCATCCAGTTGGAAACATTACTCATTGATGATGCCCCCAAGTCCAAGAAGAAGAAGCAGGAAGCCAAAGGTGAGTCCACGAAGTCATATTCTGGCTAATTAATCAATACCAGGGTTATTAATTACTTTATTTTTTCAGCTGCTGCTCGTGGTCGGGGTAGAGGGGGTCGTGGGAGGGGTCGCGGTATTCGAGGAGGACGTAAGTTCAATACAACAATACTCTCGTCATCATGAATATCATAGCAATTTGGATAGCAATATTTGATTTCTAATCCTAGGCGGTGGTGGAGGCGGAGGGGGTGGTGACCGTCGTGGCGGAGGAGGAGGTGGGGATCGGGGTGGACGGCGATAATTATTATGGAACCACGACGTCGCTAACTTTTAAGGACAAATATTTTCCACTAATTAAAATGTATCTGTGTTCCATACCTTGTTTTCTACTTTGGATTTTCTTACACCTCCAGCTTTGTAGTTGGGTCATGTTCAGTGGAGGATTTATAATTGAGCCTCCCGTTTAAGTTATCTATTTTAACTTTGAATTATGGATTATTGAGAAAGACGGGAAATAAATGAGGAACCATTAATTATCAACAATTCAATATTCCACAAGCAATCCTTCTGCATTTTATTTTATTCCTCCTCCTCGCATAATAGCATCCATCATCATCCAATTAAAATTATTAGCTTCTATATCTCCAAAGTACAAGATATTAATCCAAGAGTAAAGTTTATTGTAAAGGAGCAATTTAGTAATAAGTAATTTAGTGGAGTATCTCTAGCTAACTAAGTATTATTATTTATCAAGAACTCACTCTTTACTTTAACGACCTGTATCACATTATAGTATGTTTAGGTAGAGTAGAATATGAACAAATCCTTCAAACTAAATTATAAAAACTCATCCACTCCCCTATTCGAAATAGTGTTCTAATCAAATCCTACTCATTCTTAATACTTTTTTCCAATTTCTCTCAATCCCAATCTAACCCACAACAAAAGACCCTTATCCAACTATTCGACATCTAAATTAATTCGGTATCAAAAGTTGTTTTCTCTAGTTTATACAATTTATAAGTTATTACAAATATGAAGAGTTCGGTCGGCCTGCCATGTATCAATTCTTGAATCAAAACATAAATTACAACTCTATACACCTGGACAGACCCAAAAACAAAAGGGAATTTACTCTTACTAAATGTTTAAAAGTGACGTTAATTTAGCCGAAGTCGTTTTTGTGGTCCACCACCCCTGGGAGAGTCTTCAGAGTTATCCGAGTCACAAATGCTGATCTCAATATTTCTTTTGCGAAGCTGGTCAGTCATTGAGAACCGTGGGTTTCCGTTGAGGTTGGCATTTTGTCGGACTCCATTCTTGTGGGGGGCTGCGTCATCTATCTCGATTATCTGGATTCCGTCATCCTCTTCATTTTCATGATTTCTGGTCGGCACTGGAAATACAAAATTAGATTATTAAGTATCGTTTCATTAAGCACGTTCAATTGCAAAGAATTGAGAGAGACTTACTATTTCTTCTCATGGGCATATGACCGTGACCATGTGGAGTAATTGTGAGAGATCCTTTGTTTCTTTGAAGACCTGAGTTTGCCATGGGCTGAGGAATTATTGTGATTTCGTCGTTAATTTTTAAAGGTTTGTACGAGTTGTTGGGTCCAGAGCTCATGTTCATAGGCATGGTCCTAGGAGTGACTTGGAGACCACCTCCACCCATTCTGTTGCCTCCTCCGGAATGTTGTTGACTTTGAGGAGGACGTCGATCCGGGGCTCGCTGTGGAGCGTTCTTGGTCACAGAGTGAGCAGAGTAGACATGACTCTCGAATAGTTTATACATCCCAAATGTTGCAGTACAAACTGTGCATTTATAGGATAAATGAGCTGGTTTTAAGGTGACGTTGTGGTCCTTTGCCACGTGAGCTAGTAACTTCCATTGGTACACCTGAAAGGAGACAAATACCATTAAATTAAGTGTTATTACATAATTGTATATCGTCATCCTCCTACTTACCTTTCCACAAAGTGGGCACCTTCCGCTGTCCTGTCCCTTGTTGGCGGCATCCTGCATGGAGGAAGTGACAAGACCATGGGATCCCAGTAAATGCCGTTCCAATCCTTGATCCGTAAAGAAACGGAACTGACATTTTTGACAGTTTAGTGGTGGCTTGTTGTAAATCATTTTGGGATGAATTTTAACTTTGTGAATCCATTGCATATGATTTCTTAATTGATCCAAATCCTGATAATAAAATAATGTCAAAATTAAGTCCTCGTCTAAATTTGAAATGGACTTTTTGATCTTCCTACCTTAATGTATCCGTCACATATTTCACAAATGACAAATGATGTTTTTCCACCCTGTGCGCCCGCCCCTTGAACTCCACCTCCCGGTTTGGGACCAGAAGAAGAACTGGATGGATTCCCACCGGCACCTGGTCTGTTAAGCGGTGTAATTGATATACTCGGCTGATTCCCTGGTCGACCAACGCCTCGCATTTGTGTACCCTGCTGCAATTAAAAACCACACCCATTTAGTTATTGCATCTTCTAAAACAAAAGTGAAATCAACGCAAGCAAAGAATTAAAAAGAGACTGAATAAGCAACAAATAAGCTCAGAAATTCAATAACAGAACAATGAACAAAACACAGAGCAAAAGTAAAACATACTTTTTGCAGCATTGAAGCATTTTGAGTGTGTTTGATTGAAGAGGAGGATTCAGGCTGGAGGCCTAATTTTGTCAAAAAACTTTTGGCTGCTCCCCCACCATGCCCCCCTGTTCCAAGCAACTGCCCACTTACCACTTGTTGTAACATGTGATTATTCATTTGAAGGGTGTGGGCATTCAATTGTCCCCCTCCAGCACCGCGCATCATCATTCCTAAAGAATTGGAGCAAATATTATTAATTTAATCGTAATCAAGACATAATTTACTCAAAATATAACAGCTCACCTCGTTGCATTTGAGGATTAATGACAGGATTTTGGATGGATCTTGTATTATTATTGGTTCGTATGAGACCTGGGATGGGTTTATTCTTACTTCCTGGAGCAGCATGAAGCAGTGGGGGTGGAAGATGACTTCCCTTGATCATCATCCCTTGACCCTGTCCTTGAAACTGTTTCTGAAGCATAGAATTAGAGTTCTGAGGATATCCCATTCCTCTTTGGTTGCTATTTGAACTGGGGGCCAGGAATGCGGGATTAATATTCATTCCATGGGGCAGAATTCGGTTTTTGGGCAATTTTGGTAGTTTAGCTGGTGTATCCCACTCATTGGGTGGTTCCAAGTTGGTCGCTGGAATGAAACGTTTCACACATCCCAACAAATGACGAGTCAACTTCGCTTTGGAGTTATCTTCAAACGGACAATTTGGACATTGATGATAAGCTGGGGCTCTGTAAAGAATAACCAAACAATTACAACGTGAGAACTCGTACAATTAGAACCTTAACATTTAAAAAATATTCTCACCTCTCCAATCTCCCCCTGACCGAGTGTTCCGCCTCCATATGAAAAATGATTTCCTGTGGCACACGGGTCGTAAATGTGCAGAAATTGCAGCGATAACTGTAATTCTTCATATGCGGCGTCTCCTGATGGGTGCTCATGACAAGTTCAGACTCCGTCCGGAAATTGCAGAGCTCACACTTCTTCATCTTTGATCGGAAGGGCTCATTGTTCTCCTTGCTCTCATCAATGTTCTTTTTAAGGGAGAAGATACTTTGTTGGGTGAGATGGGTCATCATCCCCATACGACTCTTGGCCTTCTCCTTCTCTCCCACACGCTTCTGCATTTTAAGGAGGTCAGTCTGAACAAATTCCGTGACCAAATTCATCCCAATTGAGGTAAGAAGTCGTCCTACTGGGGACACAAAGTAGTCGTCGCCCGGTCGAGAGCCGGCTGCCGTGGGTTTGGGTTCGTAAAGCTTATCCAGTTCCGTGAGCTCCTCTCCCTTGGCCAGTTTAGCGTCTTGCTCCTCCTTGACCTTGGCAGCCACGGATTTAATTGTTTCCTTAAGAGAGGACTCCCCACTCTGCTCAAAGACGTAGGGCACAATGAAGGAGGGCGCTTCGATGAGATAAGCATCGTCTGGGATATCAATTGAGGCTGCACTCCTTTTACTGGCACCACCACCACCCACTCCATTATTATTCTGGTGGGAGGAGGAGTGATTTTTTGCCATTGGAACAGCCCCCCGTCCCGCCATGATAGCATTGGTGTCGATAATGACCAGAGTGGGCTCCTTGCCACGAGGGAGTGGGAGATTGGACCCAGTCTTACTCAGATCCACCAGTGATTTGGTATCATTCACGAGAATGGGTGTGGGTGACCCTTCGGCGTCTTCCGGCTCTTCTCTTCTGCCCCCACCCACTCCATTAGTTACTGGCGGACTGACCTTTGGCATGGGAGTGATTTCAATACCAAGTCCTGCCAGCCCATCCGCGGAAGAGTCGCCATCCTCCTGCTCTTGACCTCTGCTCTCGTCCCCAGCACCATCCTCCTCCTCCTCGTCTTGACCCTCCTCATCCCCATAGGAGTTGAATAAGGGGTCAGGATTCTCTTCCATGATGATTTCCTCCACATCCGAGTCATCCTCCTCCACACCAGACCCGTTCTCAAGGGACTCTTGCTGGGATTTAATACTTGCTCTATTATTGTTAGTCACCGTCTTATCCAGGAGGACACTATTTGAACTATTTGGAGAGATTTCAATGCCTCCCAAGGAGCCCTCCTCCCGGTCCTCTTCTTCTTCTTCTTCCAGTAGATCCTCCTCCTCCTCAGAATTTAATTGGATAACTTCCATGTCGTTACTTTTGTCGTCACTGATAATGGAGGGATCCTCCTCCTCATCCTCTTGCTCTTCATCTGCCTCTGGTTGTGAACTTTGACCCAGTGCCGGAGACTCCTCTCCCTCCTCCTGACCGTCTTCATATGGATTGACCTCGTCGGAGTCATTTGCCTCCATGGTGGGTAGTAAGTACACTTTTCACAATTAATGGATAAGTGAGTGGGACTAATTTGAATAGTACAGACAGTTAGTTAGTTAATAGTTCTATGTGTGGGGAGGA
>JAAXNX010003621.1:0-10333 GCA_036491905.1 Folsomia manolachei
AATGCAGGTGAGCAAAGAGAAGAACGAGGAAAACGATGAGGAAATGTGGCTCATTAGAACGGTTTGTTCAGCCACATTCTATGATTATTTGTATAAATGGCGTGAGTTTGATTGTTTATTGTATTTAAGGTTTCTTTTACTCGAACCATGGATCTGAGTTTCAAATTGAACGAACCATTCGAAGATGAACTTCCCAGGTATTATTTTTTAATTAAATGATAAGATTGCAGAAATTTTTTTACCTAATTGGGTAAATCTATTATTTCTAGTGGGGACGTGTATGAAGTACGTAATTTTAGCACAATTAATACATTCGGGTTGTTTTGAACCTTTTTAAAAAATTATATTTGATTAGACTGTTGCAAAAATGGAGGGCGACTGCAAATTCATACTAGAAAGCAGTAAGGATGATGATTCCAGCTTCATTCGGGAGTACGAATTTTCAGAGGACGGCTTAGTGATGGTAAGCTCAAGACTCAAGAGTTGAGTATTATGTGTTGAAAATAAATAGAAGCAAAATTACAAATCTTGAAACTATGTATCGTTTTCAATTTTTAGACAATGAAACACCCCACCGGAGTTGAGGCCAAGCGTTACTTTAAACGCGTGGAGGCCTAAACAGATTTGGCCAACCATAAACCCCTATCCATCCGGTTTTCTCAATTACCAACAATTTCTCTGGTGGATCAGGATCATTACAACTTTCCTCTTACCGTTTGTGCACTCATTGGTGGATCATTCCACAACCAGACTGAGATTTTTTTGATAATCAGATACTTAATTAATTAATAAATATTTCGTTGGTTTACCCATGACGTGCTGACTTTCACTCGTTTTTGTCATTCCATTCACATAGTTGTACAATTAAGTTATGCATCAACTTTATAAGTGATATTTTAATGCACAAATTCGACATGTCATGCACTCCTTGTCTGATTCCATAATTAGGTTGATAGCAATAAGTCTCTAATTTGTTAGCATTTAATTGACCAATATCGAACATGTATATTATGTTCATAAAATCAAGTCGTCAAAATTTCTTAATTATGTAAAATATTGACACCCGCAATAGCTCTGTTAAACGTTAGTCAGTCAGTATTATAATTTCATATCCCTTCAGACTCAAGTTTTTTTTGTATGATATCCGAAAACGCATGGAGAAAGTTTCCATCCAACCCGATGTTCCCCGATGATATCCCCGATGTCGGAGATACCCAACAAAGATCCTTTCTCGTGGAAAATACCAAACGTGGCAAACTACAAAAATCCAGAACATCAAATTGCTCCTCGTTGTTATCCCCATATGTCAATGTGTGACCCTCGTGTTTGTCTGTGTGTTAAGTAACTTGTTAATTAACCCTGTCCAAGTAGTAGTGTGTACCCTTCGACCTCTAACTACCCGTCAGTACTCCCCTCGTGTTTGTGTCGTGTCATTTATTTCACCTACAAACTATTTATTCTTCTATCCTCACTACTTTCGTCATTGCTAATTAAATGTTGCTGTATACTTCACCTATTTTTACCCTGTGATACTCCTTCCAATATGTAAATTCAAAAGACAGCCCAGTGCCAAACAGTCATGATTACGATTACTCTATTAATCAATCCTCACCCTTAACCATTTGACCATAACGTATCATGCACAACAATTAGTAAGTGTCCCCAAACGCGGTACGTTCTTCTCACCAACTTTCCTTGAGCCTAGTTTTTAAACTCTAGTTGTAGTCCAGTTGGATGCATCCTATTTTAAAGTATTTTACAAAAATATAAAGCTTATGGAATGCATAATTTGGATAACTAACAATGGAATGAATAAAGGACTGAGTTGCAAAATTAGTACTATTTGCTTCGTTACTGCTTTGTTTCCATCTAATCCCATTAAGTGTTTGTATGCAAAAGTGTTATATTTGTATTTCAGAAATGGTTATTGAAGCTATGCAAAAAATTTGCAAAGTTAATTGTGAGAGATATCTAATTCGACTAGTTTCTCAGAAACGGTATGCTTAATTCTTGGTCCTTTCTCCAGAAACAAATATCAAGCTACTAGTACACCTTGTTCAACATTTTTCTTCCGTTCATTTTGCTCCATGCTGAAGAATAAAAAGTGAAGTATAGTGGCTAGAAATAGATGTTCTTGTCGCTTGCATCGAATTACCGACCAGAACAGAACAGACTGTTAAATCTGCGCAGCTTTTTAACATTTTAACATTTTAACCACTGATGTATTGTGTTGTACATAAAACTGCTCTGCTCTCTGAATTTCAGAGTCTGAATGTATTTCCCGTCATATATTTTGGGTGATGGAAGTTTTCATATTAGGAACGCTTGACATTTGTTTTCTTAACCATTCCTACATTATGGGCTGTAGGTTTGTAAAGGATTGCGAAAGACAATATAATACTGAAATTGTCAGTTTTGTATCATTGAAATGAGGCATGTTTTTTCACCTTCATGTACAAGCAGACGGTCGAATACCACACTATTTTTTAAGGGTCGACATTAGGTGTCATACTGGTATGAATCCACAATGGCCAAGGGCACAGTATGTACTACTGTGACAGTAGTCGACGGCTTTGATATAATTTCATGTGTCCCATTGGTTGTTAGTCTGGTATGGAGTGGCGTGGCGTCCTTACGTCGTAGCAGTGATATGTGACAGAAAAGGGCACAGTACTACTGTGACAGTAGTCGACGGCTTTGATATAATTTCATGTGTCCCATTGGTTGTTAGTCTGGTATGGAGTGGCGTGGCGTCCTTACGTCGTAGCAGTGATATGTGACAGAGGTTGTAACTTTAGACTTTGTGGCACGGTGTTTATGTGAATGGATGGATGGGACGACCGTCAACCGAAGCGGAGAGAGTTGGGCTAAATTTAAACTCAAAAAAGGTCTCAACTGAGAATGTAATGCTTTGCATAACTGCGGACTAATGGCGCTCCATCTCCGCCGTAGCCGTAGTTTTCCTTTGGCACAAAATAAATGAGACATTATGTCACTTTCATAAGGCAATGTCGGTTGGTTCCCATATTTTCTGTCGTGGTCCATCCCTCCCCCGTATCACATCACATCCTATTCCTTCCTTACTTACTTATAATAACTCTTTCCTGGATAACATATACATACTTGCTTCTTTGCTTGCTTGTTGGTTTTGCTTGTTATGTTACAACTCTTCTTAAGAGTGTATTTGGTTTAGCAATTGCGCATTATTTCATGGCAATCCTGTAAATAAATTTCACTTATAATGTCCTCATCCAATCCGACCCGTTTCCGCTCATCTTTCTCTTTCGTCCTCTTTCCCCCTTTTTCAATTTTGCTTAGTTTGGTCACCAATCTTTGGTGACTGATAATATGGGTTCTGGAAAAATCTGTGCTAAAGCGCAAACTTCACCGATGACGCGGATTTAGTTGCAATTCGGCGAATAAAAGAGGTCAAGGTTGTATTTATTAATCCGTGAATCATACCAAGCTGTACTAACGCAGCCGCTTGAATAGGCAGATACAGGGCAAATGTTTGATGACTCAATTTAAGGAACTGAGGACTTCTTGGCGATTTATGGCAGTGGTGCCGAGATTCCTTGCAGGAATACAACATATCAAAAATGTGTTTCCTTTTAAGATTTCAACCAGTTCGAAATCAAGTTAGCTGATCTGACCTTAAAAACAAATAAAATCTAAATTTTCAACCATTGTTTCTGTGAGATGTAAATCTGTACTTCAGTCTCTCATTTATTTGGTTATGCATTTCTTTCTCGTCTCACAATATGCAGTGTGCTTAAATTTCACTGCAAAGTCTTTCCAAACATCTTGAATGGGAGGGTTCATTCAATGGACAAATATAGCTTAACAGTTTTTGCACTTGTTTCTTCGAATGTGAAACAAGAGAGTTTCTTTTATACTGTGCTCCTCGTTCCATGTAAGAGTCGCAAGAAGGAGATAGTATCTTATGCACTGTATCCAACTCGAAATTTTACTTTACTTTACTTCAAACTTGTGCATTTTAGGTTGTAAAAAATTTAATCCTTAACCCGGTTCGAGAAACAAGAAAAGTAATGAATTATGAATTTCCACCATGTACCACAATTATATATAACACTACAAGCATCTCCAAGTGGAATAATAAAATATGACGGATTTACAGAGATGAAATTCTATGCATTTAGTTTTATGTTGTTCTTGATTTTCCAAACCATACGGGTAATTGAATGAGTAATTTATACTAAGCACTAAATACTTTCAAGTAGCTTCTCATATTCTAAATACTTTGATAAATTATGCCACCATAACTTTGGCAAATATGTCCAAAATTTCCGCCGGCCATAAAGGTAAAATTACGAGGAGCTACAGGGGACTTTTTTTTACCATATCCGTGATTATTATCTATCAAGTCATTATTAGCAGAGGAATTTATTTCACGTGGTAGGAAACCAGGTTGTCATGTAACAGTAATGGTGGAAGGATGAGTTAGTAGACAGGAGAAGCAGGTTCTGGTCATTTCAGGTCTCATCAACATGCTGCGTTTTGCAGTTTTACCACGAACAGATTTATTTTATCAAATCCCTGTCACACTTGCCATACAGGTATAGGTGCACAATCTAAAAATTGTCGAAAATCTTGTTGTGCCATAGTAAACTAGACGCGTCTCTATGTTTTCAGAAAATGAGGAGTGTCAACTAGATGTGGCTGGAAACATTTTTATTGACACTGACACTTCCAACCAGCCTAAATTAGGCTGCCTAAATATATATTCTCGTTTAAAACCTGGTGTCAAACCTGGTTACTGGCCGTAAAGTTTTCTTTGCCCCCACAATTATCCGATGACCGGACTCAAAGAGTAGCAAAGTCGTTTAATCCAGCTCAGCTCCCTTCATAAATTTACCGCTAACATTTTAAAGCTTTGCCATAATGCTTATGTACTACACAAGGCAGTACAATTAACCAACAAGTTGCAATAATTTATTACATTTATTTTATAATATGTCGTTAGTATTGCAAGCACCAACTCAACTGCAAATTAAGCAATTTCAATCTTTAGCACGCTGTGGAAATGAGGAGGTGCTGATGCATGATTTCGAAACTGAAACTATAACCAATTAGCAATTACTAGATTACTAGCTTATCTTTCAACATATTCTGCAGGTTCAGGATCTCAACCATTGGAAGGACGCTCAGGGACATTCAAAAAGACCCCAACCACTCATCTCTGATTTTTGCTCAATACTAATAAAAGTCGAAAGTGGCCGAAATGCTGAAGATACCTACAAAACTGTCTCCCATAATTGAAGCGACCACTCTCCTGGATAATTCCGCAAAATGATTGGAAAGCAACTAAAAGTAGCCCTAAAACACAATCCAACATCTCATCCTTTTCCTTATTGTTGCCATTGCAAAACCGTAGATTGATTGCATGGTTTCTGAACCAGAAAGTTGTAATAATGTTAAATGGTCGAGGTTTGCAAAACAACCCTGAAAATGAGGGAGTATAATTATTACGATGAGAAAAGACCAACAATGAGATGAAGACTCCGAAGCCGGATTTCAAAGTCGGTGTAGCAAGGTTTGCTATTACCATGCACCAACAACAACCTCATTTAACTTAACATGGCTATACATCCTAAGTAAAGAAGATGAGTTCAGTTCAACATTAAAACAACCCGACCAACTCTAATCGCTCTCATCTCCTATGGCTGCATTTTAAGAATAACCCCCACCAACCAAAGCAAGCACACACATTGCTCCACAACAACCCGATCCGACCGAATTCGCAGATTCTTCAGAGAGAGCAAGCAGTGTGATACTTGGAATCCATCCATTCTTTCTGCGCCCAAAGGCTCGAGTCCTTCAAAATAATCGGAACCCTTTGACGACAAGCTAAGTAAGACACTCTGCAATTTTTTCGCAACGCCACCGCCGTATGGTAATCCTTCCTTTGGCACTCTGAACATCAACGCCACTCACCATCCTCACTTTGTTCAACTTGTCTGCTCAACCAATGCCAACTACTTTACTGTGGAATAGTATTGACATTTACAACAAGGCTGTAAAATTACTTTGAATTATAGTCAACTACAAACAGGAAAGCTTTCTTGGTGTGCAACAACTAACTCCAGGACAGAGAAAGTCGTTAAACTATATTTCGGTGGATGGTGGGGCTTAATTCTGCCAAAGTCTTTTTCTCACCTGGATCAGAGTGGTCCATGGAATTTCTCTGGTAATTTACACAATAGCAACGAAATAGTAATTTAATAAACCCTTCAGTGCCTCAACTCTGCAACAAATCTGTGCAATTGCAGCCAACGTGTAAAGTATAAAGAGTCCTAGTGAGGTTGCCAATAGTCTCTTCAAACTCATTGTGATTTTTGCCGGTACTGTACATAAATATATTTAAATATATATATTCTACGGAATAATAGTAAATTCAATAATCAGAAGATAAAGTATTGCAACGCTAGTTAATGCTTAGTCAGCCAGGGTGCCTGATTGTTCAATTTACTGGAACTTTAGTTGTGGCAGGATTGGTGAATTCTTGTACTCTTCAGACATACACATACAGGGATCCCTCATCAGGATTGGTAAGTAATTTTTTGAAGTGTTTTGCAATTGATAACTGTTTAGTGCACAATGTTTCCCATACTTGAGTATTAGGAGCTGGTTATAAACAGAATTTTAAGTTAATTCCACTACCTGGGAAATGAGAAATTTGAAGATTAAAAAATTACTTAAAATGGTCTATGACGCCTAATGTTGTTTTGACGGATAATTTTGAATATTGAATAATATATTGGTTGTACATCAGGTGTACATACAATTTGTAGACCAAACTGCCAATATACAATTGTCGTAAAGATTTGTATCTGTACCATTGCCGCATCCTCTACCCGAAGTGGTCAGTAAGGAATTGTAAGCTGCTGAATATGCAAATTTGCATTTTTTTTCATTTCCCTGCAATAAAGTTATCGAACAAATTTATAACTTGTTTGTGTCCTCTCTCCATGATGGAGTGTGGAGGATAGGATAGAATGGCAATTTGGACGGCATGTCCACCATATTGTAAAAGCTGTAAATGTACTTATTGAACATATGTAAATCATGTTCATGTAATAGTTATGTTAGTCGCCCATATCATGCACAACACAATTTATGATCCAATATCTTGAAAATTTTGATGCTCCATTGTGCAGTCTTTGATTGCCTCGCAAATGGAAATTGAAAAAAGTAATTTAATCCCATTTTAGAAATTAAAGAGCTTTTTGTCCTCTACACAACAGAAAAGATCGTTCGGCAGGTGCTCAAAATTTGGGTAGATTCCAAACTTTGTAGCATGTAAATTATGAACAGTAACAACCATTACTACCTTACGTTCTTTTTCTTCTGGGTCACTATTTACTACAAAAATCAAGTGTCTTGATTTGGCAAAGTTTCCTCAGTTTACAAGCCAAATAGTGCTCTTTGCATTCATAGTGTTGATTATAATAAAATGCCGCTTCGGAAACAAATGCCGGATTATACTACGGATTCGTAGATATTTGAGCGTAGTGCACTGCAAACTATATTCTTATACTTCAACGGTACACCTCCATGCACTATATCTCATTTTCATGGTGAAACAGCACTTAAGCCAAGTTTTCTTTGGATCTAAAGTTGTTTTTGAAACTGCTGTAAATGCTTAAAGTGTCTTCAAAGATGCACACACTCTGAGATTATGTATGTACCTCATCCATCTCTACTAAATCATATTCATCCAGCTTTAGTTTGGTGACCTTCCCCTGGGGACTTTATTGCGACCAGTTTTGAAATATGACCTTTTTCAAATTCAATTCTTATATTCAAGCAACTATTACAATTTGTCCGGGTACTTTGCAAATTGGTGGCAAAGGGAACCCTACACGCACTTGGATGTTCATATGTACATGTGTTCCATGATGCCATTGCAAGTGCTATTGGTTAATGCAGCGGCTGCGATGTTGTGCTTCTGTTTCTGCTCTCCGGATTCAAAAATAGCAATTTTATTTTGGTGTCTGTGAGTCAGCGACCTGGCTTTTAGTTCCACAGCCTGTTCGCGTACTTCGTCATGATAATTGAAGTAGCCTTCCGGAATTTTAGCATAGGAATACTTATTAGTTAAAAAATATCATAAAAATTCTCATGTCCGAACTTTCTCAGACTTACAATTTTGTTAGAAGGGCCCTCGTAATTCATCATAATTGTTTATGGCACCTTTGTGTGGTTGATGGACTATCCGATGCGATGCCTGCTTCTATATCTCGGGCTTTTATGCAATCCGGGCTTTTTGATCAGTTTACTTCTTCTTAACCCACATCTTGCATCCAATGTTGTAAGCACACATCCCATCACCGTCAAGAAGTCGAAGTAAATCAACGCTTCAACATTTCAAGATGACTTTGTAATGATAACTCGGTTTTTCAGGGTTTGAGCTAAATGGCCACTCAGACCCCGTGTGTTTGGCTGATCTGATGAGGCTGCCCATGTGCTGTTCATTTATGAACTTGTGCTTTGTTTTTGCAGCATTTATATTACAGTGACAGCGTATGTTACGATTCATGGGATGCATTGCTTGGATAGTGACGGCGACCGGCAGCGATATTTCACCGTGAA
Source organism: Folsomia manolachei (assembly GCA_036491905.1). NCBI lineage: Eukaryota > Metazoa > Arthropoda > Collembola > Entomobryomorpha > Isotomidae > Folsomia > Folsomia manolachei. The sequence continues at coordinate 8,614 of JAAXNX010003621.1, forward strand.
ATGAGCGCTTTCTCGGTTGGTTGAAATTTTGTGAGATTTGATGCTGAATGCTGAACATAAGATTCGTCTTTGGATAATTTCAAACTATGGGTTTAAAGAAATTTTGCAAAAATATTATTCAAATAAATCTGAAACATTTGAATCTCATTTTTCTGCATTAGTCATGGACTTGAGGTTTTTTGCACTATAAAAAATGATTAAAAAAGCAGATTATCATCATCCTTTAACCTGAAATAGACAATTTTATTTTTAATGGTTGGCAATTGCTCATTCCATTTAAAAAATTCATACAAAGGTTTTCAGCCCGTTGCACTCGCATAAATTTTACGATATCCTGTGTACTCTGTTTTATTTGTTTGGTTAGTTAAAAGTGTATTAATTACACTTTAAAGATCGTAGTCAAGAATTTTTCCTGTTTCAACCAAACGATGATGATGAATTGCTCATAAATGTAAACTCAACTGCAACGAACCGTTGAAAAGTTGCGGTGAACTTCGCAAATTCTTCCTCTTGCATACCAATTATCCGTATTATCCACATTGTATGATCAGGGCGAATATACCTACCTACATAATCAATTAGATTACCGAATTTATGAGCACATCAGTAGCAAACAACATCAGTTTTGCTATAAAATAAATTGAGGCGATGTGAGGTTATCGAGAAATTAAAAAAAAGTTCTTCGACACATCTGACTGCACCCATCTCTTATGAATGAAAGGCGTCTATCACACTTATACTCCATTATTTATTCATATTCAACCATCCAGATTTCGTCCGAGTACGGTTGCATGCGTGGGTCACCTGAGCAAATTAAAATGTCATGTTGAAGAGGGCAAGCAGCAGGCAGATTAAGTGACAGTAAGGAATTTCGGCAGATTGTTGTTGAATTGAAGTTCCGTCATCCGTGGTGACACATACATTCAACCGATGGACGGATAAGTAGAGTCAGCTTTTGCCAAAATCAAACTAAAAACCTGGTTCAACATTTCAAGGCAACATCTCAATCCAGTTTAACTCAATTATTGTCAGGGAAAGAAAAACTCATCCATCAAACTCTTACTTCTTACGTAATGGGCTGATCAACTTTTTTCCTCACATGTTATCCCACCTTGGTTGCTTTACTTACGTTCGTTCATCCACCTTGCCTAGTATTTTGGAAGGGCTTAATACGTTAATGCTCAAAATTGATTCATTTTTCCCAATTGTGATGCTGGCCAGCTCCAGATTGTTATAGCTAGCAAAGGGGATTGGTTTGAAGGATGATGGAAATGTTGAATAATTGTCCTCAATAGCATATAACAAAGTAGCGTTAGCATGACCACGTTTAAAATTTTTTTTAAACTCCGACGAAAGCTTAAAATGTCGGAACTTGGACTGGAACTAACAATAAGTGAAACATGGTGGATCGGACAGACGTATGACTACATCATTCACGGAAAGTAGTTACTTAAATAATGATGACTCAATATTAAGAGTAGGATCAGAGTGCGTTGTCATGTTGTGTAGTGCAACAGAAAGTAATAATTGACATTCTCCTCAAGCACGCATTGAAGAAAGTTGACAAAAAGATTAACTCCAATTTGTCATTGTCTTATTCAAATCTTGACTCTGATTTGACCTAAGCATACTTCTCGCTCTGCGGTCATTCCTCGGTCCAATCCAACATTCCACGCACAACCATCTTAAACATATTAAACATTTTACAAGCAGAATTAAG
>JAAXNX010003622.1:0-10331 GCA_036491905.1 Folsomia manolachei
GGAGACGTGAAAAGTTGGAGTGAAGCACTCATTAAATCAAGCACCCTTCAACTTGAACACTTCAAATCCAACTCAATATCAGCCAACCCGTGTTTTCCGTTTTCCGAAAAAGTGTTGTAAATTCGACTAAAACTAATAATTGTTTTTAAAAGTTAGTAATTTTGGCAGCCGTTGTTGTCGGAACAGTTCAACTATATAAAAATGATCAGTAATTTTACATTCTCAGAAAAAACAGAATTATCCAAATTAGCTGAAAACCTTAAGATGAATCCAAAATTATGTACCTTCTGAAACCTAATTTTAAGCTTTAAAACTCAACTGAAATCTTGTACCAACCTCATTTTGAATTGCATTTTACAAAACATTTCAATATTTCTTCAACTTCTCTTTCTCCTCATCTCATCTCTGGAATGAATCGGTTTCCTTACCACAATTCTAACTCAACTCCAACAAAACTAACCCCAACAATCTACGGCGATCCTTAGTATGCCAGCCAGATCCAAGAAATAAGAGAGAAAGACTTTCCAGAATTGTGGATGTGACGGAAGTTGGTAAATTGGCATCCTCTCTCTCCCTCCCTTTCTCGGCTTCCTTTCCAAATTACGGTACAAATTCAGCCCATCCATCATCAAACCGGAGAAAGAAGGGATTCAATTCTATCCTTGGACCACTATACTACCAATTCCACTTATTTCTAGTCGAAGACTTAGTTGCAACACACAGGATACCAAACAGAATGGGAGAAAGTCAAGAAAGTCATTTCCTAAATCGAACCATTCCCACAATACCACAAGAAGTCTGACTGCCCACGCAGGATTACGATTACATAATATAGGAAATCTACCATGAATTAAGTTGACATGTTTTTTAAGGTTAGGCTCACAACGGAGTTAAGTGATTTTTAGTCCAAAAATATTTCCAAGTAAGGTAAACTCACTCCTGGGGCTGAATATAAATAAATAAAGATTAAAATTCCAGCTCTCTCCAGGAAATGGTGGAGTCTGTGTAAAATATTTTGTTACCTATAAGCGCTTATAACAAGCTAAAATAGTAGGCAAAGTTGGAGATTGGGATGGCTTGGAATTTGGTGAAAACAGCTCACTCGGGTAGAGATGAAGTGAACATAACTTCCGCTCCATGGATCTCTTATGAAATATCCGAATAATGTGCATCATCACCAAATCATCAACCAAGATACAAAACCAACTCACTCCAATACCATCATAACATCACATCCACCAATACTTGATCTCAAGTTGTCGTTGACTTTCTCCGCAAGAATTCAATGGTTTTGATTTGACAGAACCAAAAACCAAAATTCCAAAATCCACAACAGCAAAGCAATCAAGAAACTATTTTACCGAAATGAAATCGAAATCAAACTTTACACAAGATTGTTGTCGAACTGAACTCGAGAATCAAACTTTGTGAGACCAATTCCATTCGGAGATTGTGGTTGGTTAGGTAAGTAAGCAAATGGCAACAAAACAAAACTTGGCAAATAATGAGAATAAAGTAATTTGAAGCAAAGGCCGTGCACCGCATCAATAAGCCGCTTAAACTTAGTATTGTGTTGTGATTGCCAATTAACACCGCAAATTTGTTAAAACTTGTATACAAACCATGCTGTCAAATTTGAAGTAGTCCTCTCTTTTTGCTGTACAATTGAATGCTACAACTTCAAAATTAAAGGCAACTCTAAACTGGATACAGATTAGTTGGCGCACTTCAGACTTTCTCTCCATTTCTTGGCGATGGTGGTTATGGTATTACTTCTGCTGTGTCGCTTCCACATCCACAGTCACCAATTTCATGAATGTAATGGGATGGGACTGCCAATGTGGATGGGGAAGGTACCCAGGCGGAAGAAGATAAGAAAGAGAGAGTCCCATAACGCCTCTGCTTAATGGGAGCCATCCTCCGCGTTAGTTTACCATGGTCCATACAAAACAAACTCATTCTTCACAACAACCACGGAAGTGAAACTAAAACTCTGGCAATACAAAAGTAGAGAGAAAGAGCTCTTCACTTTCACTGGATTGCCAAACTTAACCGGGCAAACAATAAGTGGCAACACTACGACTGGATAGGGTTTACAAATTGAAGGAAAACTTTTATTTTATTGTCTTCTCTCAATATTTCTTTCCAGAACAAAACACTTATAGTTGAAGTGGTTTGAAAAAAACGCGTCAAACTTTTGAAACAAAACAAGAAAGGTTTCGAAAGTTCCAAGTTTGAAATACTTTAATGGAAGAAGAACACTGCGAAGATGTGGGTGATTATTGCATCTGACAATTCAATTCAATCTTTATTTCTGTGACTGCGATGTATAATATGAATTATATGTATATATATATATGGATTATGAATTATAATATGCACACATTGATCTCAACACTAAAACACAAGACAGGAAAATGCGATGCAGGAATTTACACCTAATCGTATCCAAACAATGATTGCCAGTTTTAATTTTTTTAAGCCAAAATCAACCTCTCAAATAATGTAGTTTTCCATTTTCGACCTTTGTAGAAAATAATTCGAAATACATACATTTGTGTAGAATTTACAATGTTTACGTATTTGGTATTCAATTAACCTTAATCACATCCTGAACTTTCACCTATACTTGAGTTTTGGACAGTAAACTAGATTAGTACATAGATTTTCTATGCCCAGGTAAATCCTAGCTGTGACTGACATGCTATGGGTGAAAGCCAAAAGTTCAAAACTTGAGACCATGTTCACATCTCAATTCTTGCGTGCTATAGAACTTTTCCACCACACCGGTGACTGAGCAAATACGAATCAGTATTTGTTCTCATCTCAGATGGCCTTGGCTTCATTTTCCATCTACTTTAGTCATTAGCTAGTCTTTTCGGAAAACTTTCACCAGTTCGGATCATGTCACATTATTCAGGTGACTATACCCCATGTAATATTTGCAGTCTAGTTATATCCTACTTATTTTAAACCCCCGGAAAATGAGTCTGAAACGTGGATACTAGAGTTTCTTTCAGTACTATAAAATTCTGGTACCTTGAATTTTTTGACACTGAGTAAAATCACATACTTTCGCAGAACTCCAGCTTCCATTTGGATAATGTAAATGCTTGACAAACATGTGTCTGTACTAATCATAATGATCATAAGCAAAGAAGCATAAACGCAGTGGAATGGAACTCGATTTCATCTCAATACATTGCCCGGTAACTTCTCTTATCATCCCTTATTTAAGAAGTGGTCTCCCGGCTAATGTTCAGTTCATCGTAAGGTAAAATGTTAAATATAATGCAAATAGCAATAAAAGGTTGGAATTAAACTTTCCCTGGCTTTCCTTTCACCAACCTGCCACAACCAGAACCACCCCATTTCTACTACAAACGAACAAGTGCGAATATATGCAAATAACGTTAAATGAAGAAGGAATTTGTTGGAGTGGCAAATTGCAAATTCCTCCCAAACCCTGGTATTTTAATGTAGAAAATCTTTAGCATAGCAAAAGAGCCGAAAGGCAAGGGTCTAGAACATTTACTTCACATTACTTCCCAGAGAAAATCTCCCTTTTAATTTGCTCCCGTTAATTTCAGCTTTCAATTAATCCAACATATTTACTATACAGACAACCTAGTCCTGCCCAAATATCCTCCCACCTTCAACTTCAACTCGAAGAATTACCCCAGCAAATCAGCACTTTATTCCTTTGTGAATATGGATGGAATTTCTACCATTTGCATGAAATCACCTCCGCAATACCAGACTCATTAAAAGAAAAATACACATTATTCCAAAAACCGCATTTAACTCCCAAAGAAATACGTTCATTTAAAATCATCCAAGTTTTTGGGAAACCCAAACCCTTTTTGACGCAACCACTGCACTCCAGTGCGTGACTGTTTTATTCAATACGTAATTGTGATGAAGTTGTGTTGTATTCTGTGATGAAAAGTTAAAAAATTCCCACATTATTGTTTTATATTGATTATGTGGCTGTGGTTGTTCGGCTGGCTGCAAATCTGATTAAATTATCCGTCTATCTGCTTATACAGTGGAGTGAAAAGGTTCCCCACAGAGCGGAAAAAGAAGGTCGAATGTCGAATTCTTCAGCCAACAATTGTCTACTTGACCTATGCCACATTACCCACTTCTATAACACTGCTCTGGTCCAGCATAAGTAACTCAGCTAACGAGGGAGATTGCATCTTGATCTCATCAATCACTAACTCAGCAAGTATCAAGTCAAGTATTTTAGATTAGCATTTGCCGGGGCTATTATTAGGAAGTATTATTATTAAACCCAGGTAATGACTGGGTATTAACTGAACCAAGTACAAGGCTGAATGAGACAGCAGTAAATTTATAGACTCTCTAGTGGGCTAACGGTATCTCAATAATTATCCCTGTCCAGTCATTTTCATCATGGTTTTGTTTTGCCTCGCAGTATTAATCTAATCATTCGATTCTATTGGATGAGCAAATGACTTGGAATAAGATAATATAACGAATAAAATGAGGTTAGTTGACTAGAAACAATGAGTGTCATCCTCGAATATTGTATGTTATGTTTCTTTGCATTTTAAGGCCATAAATGAGATATTTACGTTATTCACTGAAAACGTACATATCAAAATTTTACATAATTTCAATTTATTTCATTGTAAACTGAAGTCAGATTTTACTGAACAAAACCCTATTTTCCTTGTACCATCAACTGATTCCTACTATTTCCTACTTTAACCAAGATGGAAATTAAGCTACAAAACTTCAATTTATTTTATGATTTTATCCACAATTCCCAATCCCGTTTCTTGCATCCAGCAAGAAGGTTAGTATGCATGGTCGAACCTAATGGAATAATACCTAGACTACCACTGCATTTATGGACATGAATCTTGTCTCGAGTCAAAGTTTTTGCAAAAAGCTATATAAACTTGATAATATCCCGGTTCCATATTGGCATCAGCTTTGTATAAACATAAACTATCCACTTCTGGTGGGTTAGTCCCATCACTTCTCTCCAGAGATACTTTAGAACTTTAGATGTGCACTTATTTCCTTGCCTGGCATAAAATGCACTTGACTCTGCGTATGTGAGGGTACTAAAGATACTGAAATTGCCAACCACCATCACATTATTATTACTTATTGGAGAGTCAAGTAGTGGGTGGGATGGGATGAAATTGCAAACTCTTTATGAGACTGTGGTAGAGCTTGTCTTTAGTATATCGTCCCACTTTACTTTATTTCGGCCTTTATCACTTTCTCAATAATAAACCCGGGCAAACACCCCACATTTGAAAGGAGGTACGACTTTTGCCGGTTGTGATGTTGTCTGCTTTTATTTGGTGATTGGGTATAATCTACCGTAACTGCAGATTCACTTGGTTGACGTTACAAACAGATAAGCAAATAGAAGAGTTGGGGTTTATTGAAAAATCAGCAATTTTCAAAAATATGAAGTTTTGTACATATATTTTGACACTGTTTGGTGGAATTGTAACATAAAACAAAAAGAAGAATATTGTAACTAGATTTAGGGCTTCGGTTTGGCAATAATTCAAAATGAATGGTCAATCGAAAAAAAACTACTAAGGATTTCATTAAGTTTGTTAATACTTTATGATATACGTACGTAAGGCGATGAATTGTGAACAGGAATGGATTCCATCTCATTCATTGAGTTGGCACTTACAATCACAGTACTTAAGCATGCAGTATTATCTTGGCCATATTTTCCCTATTAAACCTAATTGCAACACAATATCTAAAGGCAGAACCATTTGGAAGAAATGAAACACACTGGTGACCCTTTTTGGACGAGAAAAAACAATGATAATGGCCAGCTCGAAAACAAATACTAAATGAAATCTCGATACGGATTCCATCACTGACAAACTGGAATATAATGATACTGCAATATCCGCAACAATAATAAACATAAAATCAAATGATTTCAGCTATTTCATTCTTTATTAAAGAAATGAATTAAGTTCCGCGTGCGATTTTCAATACTTGGTAAATTTTTAACATGTCAAAGATTAGTTTGTTCAAGGATTGGATGATATTAGGCAGCCGTAGTAAGTCATCTCTTTTCAAGTTCTTGTATAAAATCCTCTTTTCTTTCCGGCTTTTCCTTTGAAGAGTAAAAAGGAAAAGGAGGACAAAAGTTTCCAGAGATTTTCCCCTGTTAATTTCCCTTTGACCTGCAGCATTTAACAAGCACACCACTATTTGGTTTATTTAAAATGAGCAGGATTAGATTAAAGTTTGCCCAGGATAACTAAGAGATCCTGAACGTAAGGAAAGAGCAGCAAAATTATTTCCTGTCTTAATTCATGAAGACAAACTTAATTTAAAATTTAATTTAAAATTTTAATCAAGAAGGAAAGACTTTAATTTCAGACCTGCTGAGCTCTGCTAGAATTACGCATCTCAAATGACTGACAGGTGGATATACATCGAATAACGAATACGTATAGTTTGGGAAGCTATGAAGGAAAATTTTTAGGTGGTTGGGGTTTTTGGCGAGTCAATGTGTATCATAGACAAGTATTTCCAGCTCATTGATGTGTAACCATTGTGTAACAGAATTTTATAAATCAATCCAACTTGGGTAACAGATGTGCAGATTACAATAATTAAACACAATCTATCCCAGTTTTGAAGTAATTCTATTACAACTTTCTTAATTCGCAACTATTTTTTTCACACCACAAAAATAACAATAAGCTCACACTTATCACACTATCAAATGTTATACCATTTAAAATATAGTTAAAAGTGTAACACTTTGTTTTATTTCTCTTGTAACATAACATCAACTCATCATCACCATTAGTAAGACAAGAACTCGTAGCACCAGATCTATCATGTACACCCCACCACATCATCTTTCTCCAAACTCATACAAGTTGTAAAATAAAAAACTAGAGTACAATAAAAAAAACTTTGCACCTCACGAGACAAGGAGAGGAAGATAGACGCAGTAAAATGTTTAATGAAAGCTTTCATCTCTCACTATCACTTCAACCCTCTCTCTTGGGACGAGAGAAAGAAAGGCAGAAGAAGAGCGTTCCGTTAGTAAAAGAACTTTGAATTTCTTACCAACCATTGTATTGTGTAAAAAAAGGGCACAACAAAACTTGGCTGGAGTTCTGAAGTGGAACGCAAACTAACAACCGTAAAGAAATGAAACAAAGGAAATTAGGAAATGGAGAAAACAGAGAAAGTACAATAAAAAAAACTTTGCACCTCACGAGACAAGGAGAGGAAGATAGACGCAGTAAAATGTTTAATGAAAGCTTTCATCTCTCACTTTCACTTCAACCCTCTCTCTTGGGACGAGAGAAAGAAAGGCAGAAAAAGAGCGTTCCGTTAGAAAAAAAACTTTGAATTTCTCACCAACCATTGTATTGTGTAAAAAAAAGGGCACAACAAAACTTGGCTGGAGTTCTGAAGTGGAACGCAAACTAACAACCGTAAAGAAATGAAACAAAGGAAATTAGGAAATGGAGAAAACAGAGCAATCCACGTGGGGATTCCGTAATCATCACATCGTCATGATACATCATACACAAAGCACTTTCACCTGTCTCAATTTCCCATTTAAAACCAGTCACAACTAAAAAGAATTTGGGTTTTATACAGGTATGCACCTAAAATTGAATGCTCAGTCTCAGCTAAGTACAGAGAGCATGATTAATTTCTAGAAAGTACGTCTTTTTAGATTTAATAGCAATTTTATATTATTCACGTCCACCAGGTGGAATTTATGTTTATTGCTTGTCTGCGTGGTGAAATGTTAGAAGGGGACGTGAACAAGGGGCAGACGACGTGAATAAAAGTACGTCTTTTTAGATTTAATAGCAATTTTATATTATTCACGTCCACCAGGTGGAATTTATGTTTATTGCTTGTCTGCGTGGTGAAATGTTAGAAGGTGACGTGAACAAGGGGCAGACGACGTGAATGTGTACATAGCTCAGCTCGCGTAAAGATTAAAGATGAGATGAAGGGTTGGATAAAGAGGTGACGGTGTGAGGTATTGTTGTTTTGTTTGATTTTCATCCTAGATTTGAGATTGACGACTTTACATTCAACGTGGCGTTCACACCTTAAAATCAACATTCGAGTAAATGTTAATTAACTATGTGAGAAAATTATCTACATACCGTTTTTTTGTTTTTATTTTCCAATCTAGGCATCAAAGTATGTTAATTTTTAAGTTTTTAATAGATGTCTTGCAGTGCCTTTTGTGTATCATTGCATATCATTTTAGTTTAGCAGTAATTCCTTAAGAATTGTTGATTTCGAACAAATCACAAAAGTAAAGTGGATAATATGGCTTTGTTTTCTGTACCGAAGATCTTCCGTGGGTATTAAATTGAGTCGAGTGCTTATCTACCTCACTCTCCATGTGAAGAGGGTCCACATAAATTTCATGCCTGCCTCTCAAACAGCTAAACCCCAGAAAATCCTCCCTCCGTCCCTTGACTGATTTATAGTCCTTGTTTTGTTTACTCATTCAATCCTTTCCCTTCATGGCGGTGACTTGGGTCATTACTTCATCAGATCAGATCACCACCCCGTTGGGTCAAATTTCAAAATTAACCTTTTTAAAAACACAATGCAGTTCCCTACAAAATTTAACAAAAGGTTGGATAAATGGAGGGAGTCCCTATTACTGACGGGATGATGATTACCTCATCAGTCGAGATTTATTTGCTAATTTCCTCAAATTCTCAACATTTGTAGATATTTGGTTAACACTTTTAAACAACTATAATTTGGATGTTTATTTGTCCAGCTAAATAGCTACATATAGCCCTTGTGAATCTAACATCCCCATATAAAAGAATTTAAACTTAAGACAACCTGTGAAGTACCTTATTTACCATTGTCCTTAACACTTGCCCACCTTGGCGTCTGTCCGTGCGGTACGTACCTTTTAAATAAGTAGAGTCAGACACACTATCATCAATCATAATGTAAGATAAGATGATAACACACCGTAACATAACTTGTTATTAATTTGGCAGCCTTTTTTCACTACTATGCCAAAGCTCTTGAACAAAGACTTTTATCTAACCCAACAAAGCCACGTGCAATCAGTGTGGAATAAACCTTACTTAGCTTTTAGCTGAGTTCAAGTAGTCGCAGACTTATCATTAAGCATCCGAGTAGTGTTGATGACAAAAATTGCAAAATCCCTGGGGTAAGCGGAAAGTTGTACGGTTTCATCTCCAGCAAAATCTCTAGAAACTGGAAATTGATGATCATCTTACACGCTCCAGTAAAGTTGACTTTAGCCAAGCTAAAATCCAAGCAACTGGATAAAGTGTCCTCGTTTTAGAACACATTCCGAGGATTTCAAACAAGTCAAGCCAAAGTTCAGGCAGAGAGTGTAAGCCCATTATTATCATTTTCCGCAAAGGAGAGATTGGCCAAGAAAGCAATCCACTTATTTCTTCCATTTACTTAATTAGTTTACGACCCTTTTCTCCCAAATCTGAAGGAATTGTGCGGAAAATAGCAACACGGATGAAGGGGATACGTAACGTGCAGAAAGTGTTCCATTAGCATTAGTAAGAATAGGACGTCAAGTGAACAGATACGGGATGAATTTACAAGTAAGAGGTTAACAGAAAAATCAGATTCTCTCAATAAAATCAACGTTTTTTTGATTTTTTGCAAATAATTAAGACCCTTGCAGGTCACAAACGAACCTTAGCAAATTTTTTTCAAATTTTTTTGGAGTTACAACACATGAAATATACGACAATTTTATGTAGGTAATGTTTAATTCCTCCAATTTTTAAGCATTTTGTCTTGTCATTCCTCCATTTAGTTTTGCTTTTCACAAAAATTCCTAGAAGCCCAGGCCCTGCATTTTCTCTCCCATTTTCCAAATAAAGAAGACAAGACTGTTTTATATGTAACAGGACCATGCTCCAATTTCCTTCTGCTACAAATTTATTACACTCCAGAATGAAATGAGATGAGACTTAGACGATGAGATGAGATTGCATGAAAATTGATCCTTCAGCAACAGACTCTTCCTTAACCCAACAAAACTCTTGTCCAAAACCAGCTCAACTTACAAATGACATACATATGTATATGACTATATTCTTCTTCGTGGTAATAACCAACTGCTCCAGTTTTACTCTTAACTTTTTCTGAGTTGAGTTGACTGAATCAGCCAAATGTGAATATGAGCTTGATGCCAAAAGTCAAGACTGGGAATCATAGTCATGTCAATTTACTTGGTTTATTCATACCACTCGCCTTTTCTGTGATAAGTGACTATGAAATATGATGCAATATGGCTA
>JAAXNX010003623.1:0-10331 GCA_036491905.1 Folsomia manolachei
TATTTACTTCATTTTTTTAAAAACTTGCAGTGCCAAACATAAAATAAATATAAAGTTATATAGCGATTTGATTTTGATCTGACTAATTTGTTGGTAGATCTCTGCCCTGCTAAGTCTGTGTGTCGACAACTAAAGACTTTTCTAAGAGCTCGTAATAATTATAATACAAATCCATGTGCTAACGGAACGGTGGTATTATTTGCTGTTAAAATTATAAATTTCTCATTAAAAGCATTCATACGCAATGCTGGTAACAAAATAAATAACAACGAAAATGAATAACAATCACAAGTTGTGTAAAACAAAATAGGTAAAATTGTGCGTATCTATTTTAAGTATATCTACGAAGATAAAATGCTTTTGTAAATTATCGTAAGGAATTAGAATAACATTTGTGTTTTCATTGTTAGACTAAATTAGTTAATTGTAGGACATTTCGTTGCAGTGATAATGGACTTTGCAATTTTCTTGAGATCGTCCTCGTCGTGTGGCTTCAAGATAGGCTTTGGTCATGTCCTTCTTACCAGCGTGGGTATAGTACATCAGGTTAGAAGTGGCAAAGCTGTGTGTAAGAAAATATACGATGTTTTGTTATAAGCATTTTGCACAATTTGGCTTAAATAATTAAAGCTCGGTCCAATTAACGTGATTTGACTGTCCTCAAACAATGAGAGCGTTACGTTACGTTATTGGATGAATAGCCTACAAGCTTTTTTAATGGTTGGGCAGCATTTAATTCGCTTTAAGTGGATCTTCTGCATTTGTCTGTTGTAATTATCTAAAAAAGCTTGAAGTTAAATAGTTTACTTACGCGGTGAGGTGACAAAATCCAAAGGCACTTGTCGACCCAATATCCTGAACACATTCACGAGCCGCTTCGCAAAGAAGTTGTTCTCTGCAGGGGTCTTCTGTAGTGTTGAAGGATTTCACGAATGCCTAGCAAGTAAAATGTAGGGATAAGCTGGTTACAATGTTCAGATTTAAGATTATTGTTTTGAAGAGAAGAAACATAATTGGCTACGCATAACAAATTTGTATGCTAATTGTAATTGCTGCATGTCTACGGCGGAAACACCCATCGGTTGCCCTTGCCCTTTGATTTGGAAATTAATCATTATCATGCATACTCAACTGCAATGGTTCAATTGCACTTTGCATATATTTCTAAAATAATGCGGTCAACCCTTCATCTTTTTGAATGGCGTGATATTTTGGTATCTGCATCCACTATTTTTATAAATAAAGAGAAATCACGATATTCTTTAAAATGTCAATGTCAAGGTCTTTTGGTTTCGCATATTTGCACTATTGACCTTAAGAGTAAACTCAAATCGTCCATGACAGGAATAAAGACTGTTTCTGTATTTCTCATTGGATGATGATTGAGGATAAGGAAATTGTGTCGTGAGAATTTCCGCTTTCTGATTCTTCGTCGATATCGAATCTTTTGGTTTTATATTATTTTAAATCTGAATTTTATTACCTTGCTCATGTACAAGGATGCCAAAGCTGCGTCAGCCATTCGGTCTTTTTCGCCGAGGGAGCGAGCTCTCATGGAGCGTTGGTTGATGGAATTTTGCATGGCATTAATGAGTGACATGGCCAATTTTATAAACTGTAATGTAAAGGAGATTAGTCAAGGAACTTATCTGCAAATTCTGTTTGTTTGTACTTACCTCCTTAGTTTGATTCACCATTTGGGCGTTTCCTTCATTTTCATTGCCAGTCAAAGCTCCCAAAAGTCGGTCCACAACCCCCTTCGGTAATTAAACAACAAAATTATATAGCTTCCGTCACATATTTTGTTTTGAAGAATGTCATGAAGAACTTGAAATGTCGCAAAAGTATTTTGGCCGATTGATAATGAACTCGATGCAGATTTGTCATGAAGACAAATGAATGGTTTTAAAAAATCTAGTAAAATGTGCATCTTTACTAAAAACTCGAAACAGCTCCTACTCCCACTACCCAGTCACTGGGTCCCAGTGGCAGTTGTCATTTCAAAAAAATCCAAGTAGGTTAACCATCTCACACAAATTACAGATCGAGGAACACGCCAAATGAAATGACAAAAATTTTGTCAAGTCATTCTCGACCGTGTTTGGCTTGCAAATTGCTGTGTAATTCGGTATGAAATTTACTCAAAGTTTTAAGAAGCTTGTGATAAGTGGACGTGTCTAATCAACCACAAATCAAAGCGATTACCATCATGTCATGCCCCCACTTCCTTTGTGGATACGCATCATAGCGCTATACTCGGCCCATTTCAGACTAAACTAGTCAATTATTTTAAGCAAAAATACCTGCATGGGTGATTCGCCAACTCCCATCTTGTCAATTCCATCAGGAGCAGGTCCACCGCTATTTCCTCCCAATGCGGCGAGCAAAAGTTTTAAACCATAGCCGATTACTTGACCCCATGAAAATCCCCCTTGTCCCTAAACACCATGGTCATAAAATCCGTTATTATATGCATCCTAAAAAGATGTGATTTTAAAGATATCCCATTAAAGTAAGTACCGGTCCATCCATCTTGTCATCTCCGGGGGTAAGACCATTACCGTCGAGCTCATTGGGACCGGCAAGAAATACTTTAAGTAATTGGACCAGTGGGGCAGCAACGGCCCAAACTAAATTAGCAGGTGATCCATTAGGTCCCATCATCATTTCGTTTTGTTGTGGCGCTCCCAGTGCTTCACTTTGTTTGTTCTGCGGTTTTATATTTTTACATTTCATTTCATTGCCTATTTTATTACACTCTTATGGAAATGGGTTGATCGTGAATCAAAATTGGAACTAACCATGAGTGGGGTCTGGTGATCTCGGTCAATGTTTTCTTTTGAAGGTGAGATATTTTTATGGTACACCTTCTTTGGGCTGTTATTTTTTACGGCGAATTTACGAGAGCTATTCGGGGCTGCGAGGGTATGCATTATGGTGGACATGCAAATCATGGCGAGGAAGAGGTACGCCTTCATTTCTTTTTGTTGACCCATTCTCTCCTTGATGGGGTTATAATTTGAATCTGTTAAAATCAACATAACATAATAACAAAATCAGCATCACTTAAATTGAAATGATGATAAAAGAGCGAAAAACAATTATGGTTCCTAATAATGCAATAAATTATAAAGGATGCAATCAAACTGGCTTCAAGTCACACTAATATGCAAAAATTTGTTCAGCGTGTTAATTTTATGGCTTATTTCTTCTGTAAAGTATTTGATGCACGACAGCAACAATTTTGACCGTATTTAGTTTTATTCTATCATAAATCACCCCGGATGGACTGCTGAGATGAGGAAGAAAACGAGCAGAACTGAGTGCTATATGTTTTGCAAAAAAACTTACGGCAAACCAAGTAATTATTAAAAATGCCTAAATTTTGATGTAAATAATGTTGAGAAAGTGGGACCATCTTTAATAACATTAAGTATGTAAGCTTGAATGAATGCTTTGATGGAAATTATGTTTCTTTTTGTCGCCTCGGAATGTCACTCACTTAATTCTTCACTTTGCTCCAGTTTTAAGATTTCTTCACAGCATTATAATTTTGAAAATAAATACACCATTCCCTACCTTGAAGTACCATTGAGACTAGAAATGCTTTAAACAATAACCTACATTTTATAAGTTTTGCACTTGATTAAACATCCGCCTTATTCTTGCATATCCCGTTGACAATGCAGGTATTTGGTCATTCATTACCCACGAATACAGGCATCAATTTACTGCACACTGTCAACGTCAAACCCCACCGAGACGATTAACGGTTCACTGCATAGTAAACCGCAGGCGTCCTTGGTCATGACAGTGATTGAAATCGAAACCATTTCATTCTCTTGTCCCAATCTGTGGTTCTCATCCAAATTATTATCTGATTTCTCGTTAATTCGAAAGTGACCAAATTCAAACATTATACTTCGTCATCAATCTCCGTTTCAGGATAAGGAAGCGTAGCATATGATTTTGGCAAATAAATTACAAGGAACATATCTGATAGGTCATAATATCATCTTCTAGATTGAGAAAACAATGCGAATTCCACCGACGCAATTAAAGTATAACGAATATTAATGAGATGAAATGAATATAAATATCTANTGCGAATTCCACCGACGCAATTAAAGTATAACGAATATTAATGAGATGAAATGAATATAAATATCTATCTCATGTTTTTTCGTGATTAATGCTGCAACTGCACGGTTGGTCTGAATCTGAATTTTATGAATTACAACCAGCACATTTATCAAGATGATCAAGATAGTAATTGCGGGAGGGAATGAACTTAATGCTTTAATAATTCTTGTATTGAAAGCTGCATTTTGTTTGTAATAATGCGTGTTGTGCCCACCAAACCGTTTCATCTCTCTACCTGCATCCGTTGCATCTTCACTAATTTATCTGAGAATGAAAAGTTACAAACTTTTTTGGTTTTCGTCTTCGGTCACTGTGCTAATTTTGATGATCGTGCTATGAATGTGTTCAACAACAATGCTATCATTTACAAATTAAGCACAGCCCCACCATTTAAGTAAACTCTGTAATATCTGTAAGATTAAGTTTGGTATGAAGTTCTGCTATTTTGAACTGAGATTTTAACAGAGCAATCTCGATTTCATTTGATGAACGTCACGATTTTTTATATTTTTCCCAAATTTTTGCCCAACGTAGGGTTTCTTTGCATGCCAATTTCAACTTGGGATGCAAAGAATTAAGATGTTGGACTAAAAGAAACTAGATTAGGTTGCCTCTGTTTGGGTTCATTATCACAGCAGAAGCTGCTTAAAAATCTCATGCTATGCATCCTTATCATTGTTGCAGATAGTCTCTTTATCCTTCTTCACAAAATAGACAGATGTTGTCGGTAGTTTATAGTGCGTTGCAAATCATTTCACTCCCAAACTAGGCGAGCTCATCACGAGCAATTTTTGATGAGCTTCATGCATGCAGTTTATTCTACGGTGTTCATTGGGACATGGCTCTTTTAGAACTGGCTTTCAAAGTAAAGATTATATGCAATCACTGGATAATGCATATTGTGATAATTTAATTAAAAAAAATTATGCTGTTTGACCGAAATTGCCTACTCATTAAAAGCGTGTATTAAATTCTATTTTTTAACCAACCTATATTTTTAGCGTTTATCCTAATATATTTTCAACGAGTAAACATTTACGTCTTTAAAGGAAGACTATTTTCTCTTTTCTCTCGCAAAGCTTAGCCTAGCAAGCTTAACCCCTACAACCCAGTTAATTGCTTCCACCAAATCCAACCTGTCTCATAAATGAACCGTTATTACCCACTCACCACAACTTTTGTTTTCACTAAACCTTTTGGACAGTGTCATCATGAGGTTCAGGTGCTGACGACACCTCTAAGACTTATGATTGAAAATAACAAAGAGAAACCCAATGGAATTTTCTACACTCCTGTTTTGTAAAGTATTTAAATCCTGTCGGGTCGTTGTCGTATCTAATTCAACGCAACACTACTTACTGAATCTCATCAGTTAGTACATGTTTCTTGTGCAGTACACTCATTGACCCACTTCTCATGGGACATCCGCTTTTTGCTTTATTTTTTGGTACGACGAATGTGATATTTTACCCTGCGTCTAACAAGGATTTGAATTAGAATCCATCCAACAAGCATACGGTCTTGGCATTGACATTTTGCAAATATACTGTTCTGGTATCAACAATCATAAGTATTTCATGATAAATGTGCAGTCGCTGCTACGGAATTGGTTATGGCAATAAAAACATAGTTTACTTTCCATTTTTGTGCCGTTCTGCATTCATAATTTGCGGTGTACTGCCGAGGATAATTTGTGCATTTACTTAAGTTAAATGATAATGGAAACTGGTGTGCATTGTCATGAGTGAGAATGGCCACTAACTTGAATCAATTACGGTAAAGTTCAAGCAACAGCCCAAGGAACGTGTTAAGAGTTCCATACCCACCCTTCCGGTTGCTCCATATTTAATTTAACAATACAGTAAATTTTATGAACTACGAGAACAACCAAGTATTGTGGCACCCTTAAATTTCATATTGCTCACTTGCGTGCAATTTAAAATTACGAGTCAAAAGTGAAAATAAAAGTTATTGTTTCTCCTCGTTTATTTTACCATTAGTCAAAACCACTATAATCAAACTCAGCAACGGAGCATGAGTTCATGACGAGTCAACTATGTAAAGTTTTAAGAATTTCCTGTCTATTGTACTGTGAAAATAAGACAAGCTAATCCAAATGATGGCTGATTTTTTAAATCGAGAGATTATGATCTTTTGGCTTCTGCCCTGGTCTTAAAATGTTTAACTGATTTTTTATATTTGTAAGAAAACGATACGCTAACCTGCCACAAGGGAAGGGATGATGCGAGATGTCATTAGGTTAGGCGCATTAATTGCCTAAAAACTTGATTTTCTTTTAAGTTTTTCAATTGATGGCACATGCTAACTTTTTGTATCCGCCAATAAGAAAGGTTGACAAAATTTGCAGATCTTAGTATTTTTCTGAGAAAGATCATCTGCAACGCTAAAAGAACTGTTGATTGATGACATTTAAATTGACACAGGATCATTTGGCATAGCATTTAAGTGATGATCTTAATTATGGCACGTGTGCCTGATGCACATACCTTTCTACAATATACAGAACGGGTACTGAAATGCACTGGCAAGAATAGCAAAGTAACGACAATCACTCGCTACATTTAAAACCTGAACTCGTTACCTGATCAAACTGTTTAATCGATGTTTTCCATTCCAATAAGAAAATCGTATTCTGGTTTACATCAAATAAAAGAAAATATTTAAAGAAACGCTTTCGTTTTTTGGCTCTTGTGATAAACATACTTGTGTTGACCCATTCATTCACATCACAATTTTATTGTATGAATAGATTGGATGATCATGTTGCTTTTTGTCATTGTTTCCTTTCCAAACGAACCCCGACCCGGCTTTGTAAATCATAATTTGATTTTCTGTTTACCATTGTGAATTTAAAACTTTTACTCAGTTTTACTACAATACACCATGTTTGACTGTTTGACACTTGTATCTTTGGCCAATTGTTAGGTCCTTTATTGTGTGTCAGTTATGGCACAATATGACTCCGTCTCTACTCCAATTTCATTTATCACGAATGATAAATTGAATTAACAATGGTCACGCGTTTTGATTGAGAGACACATTTTGCATGCCTCGTTGATCCTAAACTAAACTCTGTACTCAAAATATTTATGACAAAGACTACAATTAACAATAAGGCCAAAACCGCAATTCGCGAAAGTCTTCTCAATCTTTGTTTCTTTATAAAGACGCCGATGATTCGCCGAAAATCATTCAATTATTTTCTAATTATTGTGGACCCAGTTGAACGAAATCAAGCAGCTTTCTTGGAGTTGAAAAATGTAAATTGTGAAGCACTGCCAAAATAAGAATATCCATTCATACAGTTTGGAAATGTAAAATAATCAAGAACTGGTTTATGTTTTTCATCTTCCCATTAACAATTTTTAAAGATCAGAGTGTTACCGGTGAATGCGGTACAGGTAAGATAAGACAACTCATCAAGGAAGAATATTTTTGAAGCATCAATATAAACCGACTCATCCACTCCCGACACTTTACGGATTGATTTTGACACTTTAACAACGTCCCAAATTATTTAACAGTTGCTTCTTGCCAAACACTCCGAATGTTTAAGAGGAAACATTCCCCAGACTTGTTTACAATTTTTAGCATTCCTTTCCATCATTCAGTTTACGTTATATTGTGCTTAAGGATAACTGGTCGGATTTAAAAAAGAATACATATAATGATCTTGGAAAGGAGTATGAACAGTGCAAGTGACCCACGGATTTGCATTTTGTGCTTGTATATTTTAGCTATTTTACAAGAGTTTGTAAAATTGTAGTAGTCATAAACATGCCTTAAGTAGCTATGCTATGTTTTTTGCTTAGCGTGAGGTGACATGCAATTAGCAAGGAAAGTAGTTTTAAACGTCTTACATGTGGTTAAAATTAAAATGATGCTTAATATTTTGATTTTTGGCAACAATATTTTTCATACATTGAATATTTGCTCAAGTCAATGATTTCCATTTCTATTGAGTTAAGTGAGGATTATTTAAAACCGGAAACGAGAAGGTTGTGGGTGGTTTTGTGGAATTTAAATAAGCTGTGATTTCCTTTTAAGTGACTGTAAAAGTGGGATTCTGAATATTACTTGTTTCGTTTCTCACTTCTTTAGACTCTTATTTTATGGCTACAAATGTCCTCCGTCTTGAATGAGAGAATACTCAAATAAACAGAATTTGTGGAAATATCTACCATGAACCTTTGTAACCTAGTTGTCAATGAACTCTCACACCGGAACTTAAACGGACTACCCAAGACGAGTTTAATATATTTCTATCTCCTAATGAGTTTGTGGGTGGTGCCATACAAATCTGCTCAATGGATTGATTCATGCCTCTGAATGGATTCTTTGTTAAATCTCATTTTATGACAAAGTGTTACAAACGCACACTTCCTCTCTCGAACCCGATGAATGGGAGAAATGAATGCCGGCCTTGTTGTAACGTCTAATAGCTACTATAATCATAATCTTCATCTTACCTGATTAAATTTCCAAGAATTTCAAATCCGTCCCAGCTCTCCTTGTTGGTTTGTTGACTGTGGCTCTCAACTAAACAAATGGAGGAAAAATCACAGTTAATTCTGAATATTAAACAAAGTTGAAGTAAAAGAGTCAACAGTTCAAAGTGACCGAACAGGTAGGTTACGCTACTCTTGAATTTTTCTTGATTTTTTTATAAACTTACAATTTCACCGTCAACCGTGGATGAGCAGGTAGGATGCAGGTAGGGAAGGATAGATGAAGTATTCGAATCCTTTAAGAGTTGTTCCACTGTCTTGTACCACTAACTGACTGACTCAGTAATTCTCATTGCAGTTACTAAATAAATACATATTAAGATTTGAAATTAACTCGGCCTCATCTCATCCTCGTTGCAAAGTTTCGATCGCTATAAATGCATTTACTAACATCTACCTCCACAAGACAAGAAAGGTTGGTAATGTAAGTTTACTTTGCGAAAGTTGTAAAGCATCAACACCACTACGAAGAGGAGGGATAACAATGGTGATAATAAGTGGTGTGCAAGGGGTGGTTTGTCGTCCATGAACTTGCCAATGTTTTGTGGATATGCATACACAGCAAAGGAATAAGCCATGATATCTAAGATATTACGGTATTACTAGACTTGGCCGAGTTTCACACCACACTCACACGTTACATTTACTTAATCAAAGAAGAAGAGGCATTAACCGATGTGCATCCTTGTGTGTGTGTCAAAATTACAAGTCTAATATAATATAATGCCGTGTGAGAGGTACGTAGTCGTCATAAATGCTTAAAGGGTTGCATTGCATTGCATATGTCGCAGAAGTCGCTATCTGCTCAGTGCATTGTTGGTGGATCATTTGCAGTTACTTCTGACAACAGCAGGAGATTCGAGGAATAAGAAACTTTTAATGAAATAACAACACGGATCCATGAGCTTAAGAGGATATTTATTGACATGCCCTTAGCTTTCGGATAGGATAATAATTTCTCGTTTGACATTTGATCACAGGTAACAGGACACAGTTTCGATTCCCTTAATTACAGGGGTGACAGAAGAAAGGTGAGTAAATTAAGGGAGGGTGTTGTGGTTGTACCAAGGAATGATAACGTACGGATTGTTTTGTAGGATGCAGCAAATAATGAATGCATATGTACATAGCCCAATAATAAGAAAGAGGTTTAAGGTACTTGCTGAGTGAATCAGTTTAATTTTGGTTCTTGGTCTAATTCAAGTCTAAATATACACCAAAAGAATATTGCCCACTTCTACTTGAGTTAACTCTCGAGTTAAATTGTTTAACTTAAAAGGATGCATTTCAAGGGAAATCCAAATGCTGACAGAATAAATCTAGATTTTAGGTTAGTAGTTAGCAAGGAATTCATTACATCCCATGAATCGACTACAGTTTTTTTCATTCACAAAACTTTGAATTGCCTGAATGATTTTGTAATCAGCTCATCATGCTAGATTAGGTTTGAAAGGATTTTTTAAGTCAAAATAAAATGGACAAAAAAGTGGGGCGACCATTTGGCCAAAAAAATCCCCTAGTTAGCCACTTTATCTCACAATATTTAAAGATGGAACCACGACATTTTTTATGAACTTTCAGCACAAATGTGAACACCTGGTTTTGTATTCTCAACCCATCTGGTATCGACTCACACTAATGTCAATCTTAATGAATTAC
>JAAXNX010003624.1:0-10329 GCA_036491905.1 Folsomia manolachei
CCCAAAATTTGGGAGGATGTAGTCCTAGTAATTAGAATCATTATGAAAAAAACCGCATCCCGAAATTCCCACTGGTTCTCGAGTTATAGTGCTGACAGACGGACAGACGGACGGACGGACGGACAGACGGACTAACTAACTGATCCCATGTAATACTTGCAGTATTAAATAATCCATCATTACTCCTGCCGTCGCTGCATCCTTATGACAAACGTCGTTCAGACTTTTATGTAACCCTTTCTCAGGTCAGCGAGTCTTTCATAACAAGTTTCCACCCAGCATAACCTAAACGAAATGTACTTGAATATAATAATATTTGACGAGAAAATACATTCGATACCATTACAACGTGTAGAACAATGAGAAATGAACACTTGAATGCCAAAAGAGTTTTCGTCCACAACTAAAATGTTTTCAATTTTGATGAACGCATATTTATGCCTATTTCCTTTCTACATGGCAGGCATAGCTTTCTGAAAGCTTTCTGATTAGGGATGCATATGAGTCCACTACGGTAACCACCTTATAAGGAAAGCTACTTAAGCACACCGAAGTCAAAAGTTTAATCAACCACAACTTTGCTTATTGCATGCGTCGCAAGCCAAAAGCCTCAACTGCTGAGGTCTCGGTGGACAAGGAATGAATTTTGTATTAGAGAGTGAAAGCTACCAAAGTCTTATAGTGAGGTGAAAGAGCATTTATTTTAACTTCGGCACGGCTGACATATGATGTACAGGTATTATCCTTTAACAACCACAAGAGGAGCTTCTTCCTAAATATGGGTCTGCTTACTAGCCTAATCTACTCCGTTACGGTGGAGGATTTCCTCAAATAATCCATCAAAGTAGAATAATGAAATGAGCTTAAATTCAAATTTAATATTCAACGCTCTCAGCTGTATTTCAAAAGCATTTGCCTTCCAGTCAAACACCAAGTGGTGGATATTCATCATCCCTTCCCTGTCAAAATTTGCGTTGCCTCTATGATCTCCATCTCACTGAAAGATTCCTTTGTAATGGGCTACCCCAAGTGAATAATTTACGTCTTATGAATATTTCATAGATTTGGTTAAAGTTCAAAATTCCAGAATTGTTTCGTCACACAGACCTGTCTCCTGACTCATTCTTTCTTCCTTACATAAATGTTATTGTCACCAGTTTGTTGTTTCACGGTTTGCGTGCTCATTTTGGTAACGAGTTCTGGGAAAGCGCCTCCTGCCAGAAAGAGACAAAGAGAAAGTTTTGTATACATAAGCAGCCGTCGGGAATACACATACGTGCTTTCACAAAATAATAAGTGAAATTATGATACATGGATGAAGCGTTTAGAGTCTCACATTTCTGGGTCACCAACAATTTCTGTTGGATTTTGTGTTGTTTTTCTCCATGTCCTGTACAATACAAAAGCTTCATGCTAACGAGCCCCGTTTACCCAGTTTATTTCACTGTAGTACGGTGCAGTAGATACAAAACTAGAACTGGATGGATTTAGATTTATCTTCATCAACGGTGTCAGGGAGAGGCACCCAAAAATGGCAAGGGAGTAGGCTTTGACATTTCAAAGAAAAGAACCGTCGTTGCAATATTTTGTGGTGGCAACTTGTAAACGTACCCTACAGTAAAGATGAGACAATATAATAATATGCAGTCGTGTCCGCTTGCATGAATTTCATGGAACTGAAAATTTTCTAAACAATTTGTGTATTTGACCACATAACAAGTTGTCGGAACCAACAGAGAATTTTATGATATAGCTGTCTGCATGATTAAGCTTGCTACTTTTTGTGTCCAAGTTCCAACATCAGTAACTTTTGTTTTTATTGATCGAGTGATTAGTTAAGTTGCCTAACGGCGAAAGTTCCTCGGGTATTTGATTGTTCTGTTAACAGGGTAGTTCAAAAATTGTGTTGCAAAAAGGTCATTGCAAATCCGTTGAGAAACCGCTGGAATGTTCAATAAATACTATTTGGAAATAAGTAAACTCTTTGTGACATCACTTTTGAACTACCCTGCAAGGTTGACTTCTGAGATTGAACCAAAATTACTTGGTCTCATTAAGGACTTATTTCAGCCGAGTCTATTATTTTCTCGATTTCAACTTTTGCATGAACCAAACTCCAAACTCGGTCTAAATCAGTGAAAGTTTAATGAGTCATATCGCACAATCCTGTATATTCCAAAGTCATGTTATCGGGCTTAGTAGAATTAAGGATGTTTAGATTTGTTTTGGATTTAGAGCTTTCACTGAAATTGTTCCATCATGTTAAATTCAACAGCATAAAGCTTGTGGAAAACTAGCTGTAGTCTTGTTAAGTTCGTTGAGAATTATCTTTGAGGGAAAGTTGAGTGTTGAGACGAGGAGTCGCTGCCCTGTATTTTTTGAAAGATTATGACATTTAATAAATGGCATCATTTCCAAAATAACTGATCATTAAATTTCATGAACTGAAAAGCAACATTCACCACCCGCCCAAGTATTACGCCTATCTATTCATCAACTAAGTATATGTCGGCATCTAACAACTCGCTTTTGGAAGAAAGTATTGGAAAGAAGGGTACTGCAAATGATGTGGCTCGTTGGGCTATGAAACTGGTTAAGATATGAAAGATGAAAGATACAAATGACTGCAATCTCAGGAACACCACAACACTTTCCTGATGGGCTGGATACTTTTTTTTTGCCAGCACCATCCAATTTCCCCGTAAAAGAAATTTCTAGAGTCATTCATGAACAAAGGAAAGATGCAGCCTCCAATTTTTCACCAATGGTTAGTTGGCTGTATTTGCGGTATCTGTAAGAGTAGATTGTACTCATAATCGTAATCATGATATAAACCACTCACCCCCATCCAAATCCTAGAAGTGGGTGGTTGGATATGAAGGAGGTCTTTCGTGAATAATGCAGAAATGCTCAAGTACTGGGAGTAAGAATAAGCTTGTAACAATGAAATGGAAAATTGGGCATCAACACTTGTCGGAGGATACGAAGATAAATGTTCTTTTTTAAATTTAAACTAAAACTTGAAGGAATGAGGCTTTGCCACAAAGCATGACAGACAGACCGCGTTCAACAAAGATTCTCGTGTTCCAAAAATAGTTCAAAAACCCAAAACAATTACAAAACGGTAGATTTTTAGTTCAACGTGGATTACTTGGATTGTCCACACCTTCAAATCTGAAAAAAGTAAGGTGAAAGTATTCGGCACATTTTGGTTCAAATCTATATGTCTCTGATCTGTAAAACTTTTATTATTTTTTGGTTGCAGTCGTGGAATATTACTTTTCTAATCACTAAAGAAAAGGGCTTAAGGCGATTCTAAAACATTTTCAATAAATGGAACTTCAAACAAAAATGACACCGAGTTTTCATTTTATTCTCCAGACTCAGAAACGGTCAAATTCAATCTAAAATGTGAAAATGTCATAAAAGCAGAATTTCTTTCATCTTAGATAGATTTTCCTGTTATAATTTTCCGCTTGGGCAAATGTAGATACGCTGCCTCAAAGTAATTCATGTTCCTAAGATGATGTGAGGAAATAGAGTTTCCTTTTGCAATTTGCTATCAACATAGGTATGTCATATTTCCAAAAAAAGGAATTTCCCGAACACAGACCAAAATCTATGCTTAAATATTTTAAAAGTAAGAAAAACTATATATTTTTAATCATTGACATGCTGGCTGACTAAAAATCCACGATTTTAAAACAAGAGCCTAAACATGACTAAATTATTTACTTCAATGTTTATTGGGAAACCATTTTAACACAGATGCACGTTCTCACCAAGACTTGCACTTTACCATTATTTCATGAAATAATGTAAAATTCATGAATTTTTTATGGCTAGAATAAATTTTTCTGTCAGATTTTGGACTCCCGGGAGGCGCATTAGTACTGCAATAAGTATTTTGTGATATAAAGCCAAGGTCAAAAGCAGACGTGGCCCAATATCTTTCTTCTCTTTCACCTGGATTTAGTTTTGAATTTCTGTCTATTTCCAAATGCGAGTTAAAAAACTTTATTATCCAAAATGTTACATCGATATGACAGACAAAATTAGGCCATGAATTTTTTTTGCATTCCATTCAAAATAAAATAAAACTCAAAATACTTTTTATCGATTTGCCGAACCTAAGATTTCGCAATCAATCTAGCCAACGAAAATTATAAGGTAAATTGAATTCCAAATGAGCTATTGAAAACATAAAATATCAAAACCATAACTAATTATATTTTAAATTATGTGTTTTTTCCTTGCAAGGAAAACTTTCAAAAGTGTTTTCTTCGCCCTGAAGAATTTTACCATGTTCCTCCACGATTTGCGGTCAAAAGGTTAAAAATTTCAATAGTTGCATTGGATTGAATTCAATAATAAAACACATCTACATCAAACCTAATTTTATTTGATACAAATCTGCCCATGCTACCACATCCAGCAGTGCAGTTAACAAAAGCAAACAAGTACATTCACATCGAAAGGAAAGTGAACCAGAGAAAGTTTTAATGTTTGTGGGAGAGTAAAATCCTTCGCTTTCCCGACTCCCAGCTCAGTGTTCTCACAGTCGCAGAGAAAGCAACATAACCAACTCAACAAAAGTTGTCAATATTCTACATTTTCAATACTCAGTCTCACTCCACTCCGCGGATGGATTCGGGTCTCTCCTGATAATTGCCATCTCACTAATTTTCCATTGGTTCTGTGAATTCACACGATCCTTCAGATAACTAAACTAAACGTGCCATCAATCCATTAAAAGTTAACTGTAGAACAAGCGTAACCCAGTATATCTGTCAAAGAGTGCATCGCCTGAAGTTGGAATTTTCAAAGGTAATTACTTTTTCATTATCATGTGTGATGCGAACTTGTTGGCTATGATTGTACATTCATTTCATTAATTCATCAAAAAATTTGCTATTACACTTCATACGACCCATAATTACATAACAATGTACTCTGTTCCATATAGACATTTTACAACTCAATTCAAAGTCGAACTGAAATAAACGGGTAAACCCAACACCCAACCAAAACCGCATTAAACTCTACTTTATGGGCCATATATATTCCTATGTATTTTATATCAGGCATAGTGGGCATTAATTGTTCCACGCAACTCATAAACACAACATTCTTAATCGCCGTTACTTTCCTCATAAACAAAACCTGACATGAAAATTTCCTGAAAGTTTCCCAGCCAAAAGTAATCAATGGCAGCCAAGCATACAGAAAGTATTCGAGTTGAGATGAGATCCGATCCAGTACTTTCAAACAATAAGCTCATATTACACTGTAGTCTATTTTATTCTGTTGTTCTACTACAACAAGGGTCTAAGGTATGTGCCTAAAATTACAGAGTGAAAATGAAAATAGAAATAGATGAGGTAGAAAATCTAATTTATCCCTTTACTTTTTCTCTCAGAGTAAATCCAAAGTTGATACTTGAGAGAAAAATTGTTCAAATAAAAACTAGCATTACCTCCACCTCCTCCGGAACATTATCTATTATTATTATAGTTATTTCTTCCTTTCTTTCTTCACGACGGAATCGTATCTACCCAGCCCATCCATCCATCCCTTTACATTTCTTTTTTTACACGATACCAGCGAACAGTAGTCACTGGCATCCTTCCCCCAGTTTCTCTACTGGTTTCAAGTCTCCTTATTG
This sequence comes from Folsomia manolachei, assembly GCA_036491905.1. Classification (NCBI taxonomy): domain Eukaryota; kingdom Metazoa; phylum Arthropoda; class Collembola; order Entomobryomorpha; family Isotomidae; genus Folsomia; species Folsomia manolachei. The sequence continues at coordinate 5,666 of JAAXNX010003624.1, forward strand.
CCTCAGTTTCTAGGCGTAGAGTACATCCGCCAATCCCCATGTTCCTTTTCCTTCCTTCCTCTACAAACAAACCAAGTCACCTTTTCTTTCACCCTGTTCGGAGTTATTCCGCAGATATGCTCACTCTACTGCATGCAATTTCTTGGCAATTCTTCTCCATCTTTTGTACATCTCTTCGTTTCACAACTTTACTTTCACCTTTTCCAACTTTTCGATTAAACTCCTCATTGCTTTGCTAGACAAGAGGTTCGTCGTCGTACTAAGAGTACGGATGGACGCTGGGATGGGTTACGATTGCTTGCTTTCTTTTAAAGAGCAACTTTACTGGTGTGGTACGACGGTATGAATGGGTTGAGCGAAACTGGAGAACAACATTACATTGTACACATATGAATCTTGACGTAGCCCCGTTATTTTAGATCGGTCTTAGTATCTATACAACCGCAATTTGGAGTGCACTTTCACTTACGAGGTTCCTTTTTCCTTTTCTCACCAACGGTCCAAGTCCGTTAAGATAAAATGAAAAAAGTCGAGCCAAACATTTTGAGGACAAACCGTATCTTATGTTGGTTGTAAACTTGAATGCATGCAAAACTTTCCGGTCATTTTGAATAAGTCTGCATGCAATGTGTCCAAGACGCTTTATTTACCATTCCAGATAGTCTACATTACCATTTCGGTTATATTGTTTCATTGTGTGGAATGACAAGTTTCATCTCATTTTTAAAACATTATATGCCTTCATGGAAGGACTTCAACAACTAAGCAAAAGAGTTGCACACAATATTTGGCTTAAGTGTAATGTCTCGTTGTGTACAATTCGGGAGAATGTTTGTACAGCGTCTAACCTAGATAGCTCATCGGCCAGTGCCTTCATTAGGCATGGAGACTTGCTCGGTATTAGTTTATCAGAGGTCCAGATGGAAAAACAAGTCGCAAAAAACCAAGGACAGAACTCTGTGACATGTCTAAACACCATTCCTCAACTTCGGTTAATTCTTGTTTGACACGTTTTAATTGCAGTAGCAGTATTAGACTATATTTGGACAACATTTTTAAACGATAAAAAATTGCAATACTGTTTTGCAAGAATTTGTGTATATATAGTGAAAAATTACATTACTCAGATATGGACCTGTCTAAATCCATTTGCACATTTAATAACCTTACCGGTTCTAATACAGCTTCTGACTTTCAGTTTCAGTATTCTCCAGCCATCAGAAAAGAAAAAACAAAAAAGTTTTGGTTTCCAGCGTCGTATTCGGTTATTTTCAAAAAGTTTTGATTAACCAGTAGTTAGAAAGGTGTCGGTGTGTTTTTGTCAAGCCAAGCACCAACCAAACTGAAACCTCTCATTTTAACAACGTAGTTCACTTACTTATTTCACCAACTTTCTCATTTCGATCATCCTTCTTTCCACGTTGTCAAAAGAAGTTTACTCAGGTTTCAAAATTATTAGGTCGCTTTTCCCGTTTCCGACAGGCTTCGCCCGAGAGGAAAATTCCAAAATCATTCTTGAAAGCTTTCCGCAAATACATCTAAGCAGAAATAATACAACTTTCTTTTATTTTTATAGCTGTTACCTTCATTTCAACAACTTACACAAGTTATCCTGTAGTTCATTAAGGTCTCTTTCAGGAGATGATGGTGCACTTTTAAAAATTCTCAGTAATCTCTAACTTCGTGAACACTGTCATAACCAGCCTCACAGTGGGAGAAGTAGCTAGATTGGAAAAACTAATCGGCAACTATAAAAAAGTACTTTTTCAGATCAATTTCCAAAATTTTTTTAAAGGTTCATTTAATCAAGGTAATAGTATCCTCGCGAAAATTGGCATTTACTGGATGTACACACTAGGTTCTAAAAAAAATACATTCACAATCAATCATTTACTATAAGCTCTTCTTCCAAATAAAAACAATTTTTCCGGCCGTTAACTGCAGTTTGCCATGTGACTTCTATAAATATGTTGCTTTCTGTTTTGATTTTCTGAAGCTAAGCGAACATAAAGCTATCAATTTCAGATAAAAGCCTTTCAGAGTTGTCAAAAGCCAAAAGAACTGATGGCGAAATAAATAGGTCTGGTTTGTGTGTGAATTAACGTGTGGTTTGTAGTAAACTAGAAAACTATCAAGTTGCATGTTACACGACGTCTTCGGATGCGCAACGGTTAGACCTTGAGTGAAATTGAAGGATTTGAGAAACTGACTCAGAAAAGAGAAAGTGTGAAGATGAAAACTCCATTCGTGTTGAGGTGATGTACAAAGCGAACTTTAAGCTGAAGAAGGGTGTAGTGCAAAGATATAGAGAAAACAGATTGAAGGATGTGCATAAATGAAATCGTTTACTCTGGAAAATAAGCCGCCAGCAAACCATCAGCCTTTCGTCTGTGAATCCCGAGAAAGCTTTGCATCATTGCACCCACAAATAAACGTGTTGCTTGGCGTGGAGAAGCTTGATGGCGTTTTTTAAAGTTTGGTTAAGTCGACGGAATTTCAACCATGAAGGGAACATCGTTTCATACTGTATGATACTCTACTTTTTTTCACTTGTTAAAAAGTATTGAGCGTCTTCTTCAGGTGTCGTTTTTTCTGTGAAGTGAAATATTCGTATTGACTTTGGTTGAAGGAAGTTGATTTGCGGCTTTCCTTGATGGCTTTCTCCACAACCATTTTCCTTTATTTATTCTATCGCCAACTCCCAACAACTTGAGATACATATCCGACCCATCGTCATGAATCCATCTCATTACATCCCACCATGCAGCACAACACGGAATTCCTTTGCCACAATGCACAACCACGCCACAACTTCATCTTCAACTAGAGTTATGTCTTCATTTCCACGAGGGAAAGCCAATCGTCAATGGGGCTGAACGGAATGCATTTGTTTTATTTTTCTGTATTTCTTTTGAGAAATGTGGACTCTTGAGTTTTGAGAGGTTTCCTCATCAAATTCAATGGCATATATTTATGGTCCTCACCAACGAGGGAGTAGGTAAAGGATAGAGTAGTGAGCCTTAAGTCAACAGACAACCCTTATTTTCCGCTTGTGTCAGGTTTCAAGCTTGGTTTCATCCCATCCTCGAATCCATACCTTAAAGTATTTCCCTCGTTGTTAGAAAAACACCAAAATGTAGTTGTGTTCCACAATTTGTGTAGTTTGGAGAAAGTCAATGCAAGCTCGACAATGAGTTGGAGCTTTCTCTCACATTTATTCTCACTCTCACAGGCACTATATCTTTTCCCTCTTGAAGTAAGTAAGTGTGGTAATGCAATGGAACATGAGTGATAAATAAAGTCGGAAATAAATAGAAAAAAGGTAGATGGTTGAGAAAATAGAAAATATTTATCTACCCCGTGCCACAACTCTCGAGAGAATTTTGCCCCAATGCTAGATCAGAGATAAATGTGCCATTTCCAACTTATTCTTTTATCATTATTTGGGATCCTCCACAACTACCACATGGATACATACTGCCTTATCAGGTAGAGTTCAGCGTTGAGTATCTCTCTTTAAAAACAAAGTCGTTGGCTTCGTCAGTGCTTGGTGCGACTACGATAATTTCATTATTAAAAGTGCTTGAGAGGGTGGAAATAATGCATAAAATTGCTAGAGTTGGTATTTAGGCAGTTGGTTTAGATTGAGAGAAGAGGAAAGGTGGGGAAAGGCATCAAATCTGTTGGAATATTCAATTTGAGTCTGCCGAGAGTCGAGATGAAGTGCAACATCAAACCAAATACTAATGCAGTTTGATAATGACTGTAATGAAAAGTGACAATTTTGAGTTGGGACTTTACTATGAAATGGAATATACAAGAGCGAACCCGAAAATCTGGTGTAGAAGTAGGGAAAATCCACCTGACTTGACTGTATATTAACGGACTATTTAGGATTGGTTGGATGAAGGTTGTAAAATGTGGCTAAATTAGACCAATCCTACAGTTGCCTCAAGTCTCACTTTTTAACTGGAGTATAAACTGAGCTGTAAAACTTGCCTCAGTTGATATAAATGCCTGGATGAAAGATATTGAAGCGTTCCCGCCGAGCGGCAAGCCAAGGACCGTTGACTTTACTTTAAAGCCGTGCGTATATAAACGTATTTATTACAAATGAAGACTTTTGAGTCTTTATAAACCAGTCACAAGGAGTCAATTTAAAGGAAAGAAACAGCCATGGAATGGTGGCACGTGAGGAGAATGAGAAAAAAGAAGGGAGACAGACGAGTTCCGGAAGTTTAAGATGGAATCGGAATTTTATTATAATTCTTTCCTCAACATCCGTTTGAGCCGTCCACAGACAAGAAATGGATAAATAGATGCACCACACTTTCTTCCTTTCATAATTGGATGACTCTGACAAGGAAACTGCATTTCTATCTTGGCACGAAGACCCGCACCCTGAAAAGAGAAAGTCGTTTGGTGAAAGCTGGTTAAAAGTGGAGTGGAGGGGTTGATTCCCCTCAACGTTTAATAAATTCAGGAAAGTTACCAACTCCAACCTACCCATTGTAGAAAGATAAGACGATACGATGCACATCCTTTCTTGTATAATGCATCATTCATTCCATCCCAAGTACCTAATTTCATCATTCAAGGTTTACAGGAGATAAGATCAAAGATCAGATGGTCGTTATTTGGGCGATTGGATGCTCTGAAGTTTT
>JAAXNX010003625.1:0-10326 GCA_036491905.1 Folsomia manolachei
AGTAATTTCCACCTAATCTTTCCATCATCCTGTTAAATATCGTTGGTAAATCCCAGTTCTCGTCCACCCATTGATTTTCCTCACCACAAATCACGTCTCATCCCAAGATTACCACGATCATAGAACTAATTCAACATTGGGTTCACAGGTTCACAAAAACTATTTACATAAGTTTTTCAACTTTGAGAAAAATGCAAATGTGAAATTTTCTACTAGTATGCAAATTTGTATGGGGTTCGAACAAAGACACGTGTCTCCAGCGGAATGGATATTATGTAATGTGGGATAATTTCTACAAGTGATAAAATATTCTATTTTAATAATTTTGCAAATGCATCCAACTAAGGGATAAAATATTTTGAAGTTGACAAGCAATAATTATGTCCCACATACACATATTTCTAGTTCTGCAATGACGAGGTATAAATTATTGTGACCAAACTCTCGGAAATTATGGTTTTCAAAAGTCAATATTCATCGTAGCATCATGTAAATTTTTCTATTTTTGCAATTGACATCATCACAGGTCACGGACAGACACATGTACGAATATAATCCTTTTGACAAATTACATATACGACGGACTGACAAACAAAGTATTCCCATAAAGAAAAATATTTCTCTAAGTAAACAGTTCCGAAATCTTAACTTTCTAAGAAGCAAGTTATTAAGTTAGCCAATGTTGATGTCAATTTTTAGCTGATAACAACTGCGTTATCATATACATATGTATTTTATACTAAACAAAAATTCCCACTGTATCTCACGATTGAAGGTACCTACTCCAAAGGAGGTCTCTCCGACGTCATCACACCCAACCATAATCACGTACACCTAATGGTCACCTCATCAGGTTTGGTTAATATCATTATTACTTGTTTGTGGCTTTAGTATTCTATGTTCGAGTTTATTGCTAGATCTACTCAACCAACACATCTACCTATCCATGAAAACAAACCATGTTTGCTAGTATATTACTTTAATTGTTGCATGTATACTCCATCGGACGTCTTTAATCGTTCTGTGGGATTTATCCATCCGTCCCTTATTTGAAGCAGAGTAAACAATTAGCATTCTCATAGAAGTAGCCGATTTAAAGCCACAAACTTCAATCGACTCCTACCCATTCCAATATTGAACACCTTGCCGCACGCAGACCTCTCAAATAATATCTTCATTAACAACTTCCTAACAACATCAATTTACTCATAAGCCTAAAATAAAGCATGACCCTAGAAATCGGAGCCAGACTCGAATTGGGTGGTGGTAGTGGAGGAAAAAGCGCCTTCAGTTTCCTTGACCTTCTTAACGGAGCAACTCCTCTGTCCCCACAGAATCTGGGATGGTCAGGAGATTCCGGTGGATCTGCTCAAGAAAATTTTTCCTTTCTCCTCCTCCCACCCAGTATGGAGACAAGTCCTGGCTCAAATTCGGGTGAAAGTAATAATGGCAGTGTTGAAACTGGGGATGGATCACGACGAAGTAGCCATTCACATTGTTGTAGTGACACTATGAGCAGCTCCTCAGCTTCGACTAACTCCCTGGAAATGCCAGACCTCCAAGTTTGGGGGATTGGGGATGGAAATGATAAAGAGTGAGAAAAACATTTCATTTTTTTGCGTTTTTTTAAAGTTTTGAAGAAGTTTTTTAAACATTTTTTTTGCAAATTCTAGTTCCTCTCTCCCACTTTTGCAACAATTGACCGTGGTCAAGCAAGAGGAGCCTGTTTCAAAATGTCGGGCACCAGGATCCTCAAAGGGAGCTGACAGAGCCAGTGATAAGTACAAGATAAGACGGGAACGAAATAACATCTCCGTGAGGAAAAGTAGGGCAAAAACAAAATCCAAAGTGAGACGTATGGAGGATCAAATTGGGCGTTTGGAAGGAGAAAATAAAAATCTTAAAATAAAATTGGGAAAAGTTCGGAAATTTTTGGGAGATTTTGAAACAAGTTTTTTCAGTTGGAGAAATGTTTTGAGGGAAATGGAAGAAGAACTTAGCTCCGCAATTATGGGTTGAGAATTTTTGTTATTTAAGCTTGTTCAAAATATAGGTTTTAGCAAAATGCAGTACCATGTTATAAATGTGTTCAATATTTTAAGCTAATTTTAATAGTTGAAGGTTTTATTTAATAAAATTTATTTCCCATTAATTCCTTCCGTGTATGAATTATTTTGATCGATCATTAGCTTGGAATTGAACAATTATGATTAAATACGTGGTTACTCCGGCAATCATCTAAAATTGATACCAAATTGTAATTACTTGAATACAAGGCAAAACATAAATATTCAATAAAATTCCATAACTCACAGATAAAAGCAATTTTAAGTCTAGGTCAAATAATTGTGACCGAATCACTATTGGAGGTCCGATGGACCCGGTACAGCAACTCGTTATTCTTTGTTGAGCCATGGGACTCTAAAAATAAAAATGATATTTTATCATATAAAATATGAAATACGCATTTTTAGTCTGAATTACCAAACGTCAAAAAGATTTCTCACCTGTAAACAACTTCGATGGAAAGGAAAAATAACTGAATTCGTATCAATCAAGTCGTGATTTAAATATCCCAAATATTTCTTAAACAAGGCACTCTTCATTTGCAACGACGTCGCGGTTGAAGTCAGCCAATAAAAGTATGTAATAAATACAACAAGTTGGAACATAACAATGAGAACTGACATTATATTATATACTTGAAAAGTGAAAACAATGTAGTAGGAGTGATAAAGGATGCAACCAAAACCGTAGTAAATTTCGAGATTCATTCTTAAACTGAATTGAGAATTGAACTCTTCTATATGTTCACCCAAACTGCGATAAAATTGGACGAATTGGTTTAACTTAAAACTCTTCAGACTCTTGTACTGCGTTAAATTTTGCAAACAACTCACTAACTCATTTATACAGAAATGATAAACCTGGAGAAAATATAGTAATACTGTAAGAGAAAAGTATTGTAAAACTGCCACAAACGACATAATTATACTTGGTAAAACGGTAAGAATTTCACCCCCTTTTAACCGGGCATCTAACTTTGTCATGTAATCCAAAAACAGAGCAATACCGAGGAGGTTAATAGCAAAAAATGATATAACATGGAAAAGAATGCTTCGCCTCAGTGTTCTGGAGAACTGAAAAGCATTCTCGGGTGGAATATTCAATTTATCAAGCTTTTCCAATAAATTGCAAAAATCCTCCCACAACTTAAGGAACCCTTTTCTATTCTTTAGTAAATTGATTCGTATTATAATTGGACAAATAATGCTACAAATCCCCCAAAAAATGTTGACAGCCAGTATCGTGTTACGACCAGTGTAGGAAAACCCATCCCACCAAGAACTATAAGGGTTCCAAGCAAGACCGGTAATAATGCTGGCGACATGATACATGGAGAATGTTAAGAGACTGACGCACACCAACATTGGGACAGAGTTCCATTTGGAGGGTTCTAAGGACAAGGTCTTGGATCCGTTTGGGGACATTTTGACGGAAAATGGGAACAATCCACAGAGTTGAGAAATAAGGAAGGGAAGCGTGCAACTGTTTCGAAGTACTTGAGAAGGTGATTGTTTTGGAGGAGGAGGGATGATAGTTTGGGGAATAGAGTCGCTGGGATAAGGCTCAATTTGTAATTTACAGGGAGGCGAAAACATGTTGAAATTCTTTTCTCATAAAGAGTTTGAAACAATTTTTCCTGGATTTTGCGAAAATGACGGAGTCGGAGTTGTCAAATGTAACCTTGACTTGTGCAGAATGTCAAACTCTCGCAGGGATCCAACTTACAATTAGTGGTAGTGTTTCTCGTAAGTTCATTGAATACTAATTGCATTCGGGGAGTAGTTCCTTCGTAGAATAAATATTACCAAATTGCAGAAACTAATTTACCAGCTACTTGTCTACATGAAAACAATTTGCCTGATTAAAACAATTACATGTATTATTTACTCAGTAGGTTTAGTATTGTTTTGCCAATTGCAAATTGTTCAAGAAGTGGGAACAGGAACCGTTATTTTTTTTAATAATCTTGACTTTAATAATATTTCATTAACAGTAACAAACAGTGAAGCAGTGTTTGAAGATTCGTGTGCTTAGAAAAACTGATAAGAGCTTATTTGGGAACATTAAACTTAGCTAGATAAGCAGAGTATTGTTAAAGTAGCTTTCAAACTCTGGACAAGAACTATTTCAGACACCATTATGTCACATAATCCGGATAATCCCTAATTAGATTAATAAAAAATTCCTTCCCGATTATTCCTTGAAATGAGCGATACAAAATAATGAAGAAGTTCCAACATTTATTCCTATCTGTGACATGATTATAAAATTTAAATTTAATTTAAAAACGTAAAAAGGGGTTTGTACTATTTTACATATTAATAACTCATAATAATATGCCAATAATGAATATCAAAAACCGTGATATTTTTAAAGCTTGATACAAAATAAAATTTAGAAATGTTGCTGACTTAAAGATTCGATGTAAATAAAATTAATAAATTAAAAATACGAGATAAATGTACACTTTACAACAAAAAATTAAAATGGCAAAAAAACTGGCGACTGGTTGCTTAAAAGATTACCCATTCACCTTAATTCTTATTCAATCTTTGCGTTACCGTTGAACTTCTTTCTTATGTTTTCTGCACAACATAAAAACAAATTAGGTAGAGAAACATTCAGATATAGATATAAATTGAGCACAATTAAATTACCAGCTGAATTAGGAAAACTTATCAAGGCTTCATCCTCTTCTGCTAAAATCCCGATGAGGACCTCGATAGTTGTCGCGAGCCCATGTTTCCCTTGCCAAGTAGCCAAAACCTTTCCAACCAGTTCCATGGGAGTCACCGTTCTCATTGCGTATCCATCCAGATATGGTTTGATAACAGCTAGCTGCACTTTTGGAAATCTTTTCCAGAATTCTGCAAGGTTGTTGATGACTTCTTCATCGTTTATTAAAATCCCAGCTAGTGTGCGTACCTTTACCGGACCTGCTACCAGCTCTCCGCCCTGTAGAAAAATCTTGTAACCTTGTCGAAACCACGGGTATTATGGATTACCTTATTTGGAGAATCAACATGCCCAAATACAGACTTCTTAGTGTCGGTGGAGTTTGACAGTAATTTTGTCTCGGCTTCTACCAGTACTTGAAGAGCATTGGAATTTTTGGAGCCTTCCAAAGCCTCCTTTAATTTCGGAAGATCGTCGTCCTTTCGAGTAATTTTTAGAAAATCGTACAACATATCTGCCTTGGTGAAGGGGTCCCTTTCTTGTTTCTAAAATAGGTTGTGTTATTAGTAGTACTAATGCTTCCTTCTAAATCGGATTGCAAGAAACTTACAATATTTTCTAGGAGTCCTGGTGTAATTATTTCGTCGACTTTGAGTCTAGTCAAAAGTCCTGGCGATACATCAGTGCAGGAACACAGGGCCATTATTACGGGTGGCGTTAGGATTTGCATGTTAATGGAAGATTGAAAATATATATAAAAAAAATATTCAGCTCGTTTAATTGCAGTTCTCAACGCCAAATGCAGAATCTGTTAAATGAATAAGTGTAAAGACTGGCAACTGCAGATCAGTACAGAAAAATTCAAATATATTTTAACTAGTCATACATTTCTGTACGTTGTGTTTGGGAGCGTACACTCTACACAGAAATTGCACATTAACTAACTAAAGCAATAATATACTTACAACCACATGTAAATCCTCGAAACATAATGATATCCTCAGTTAGTCGAATCGATCAAACGTTCAGAGTTTCATTGTTTGATAAGCCAATCAAATATTTTATGTGCCCAACTGTCTGGCAATTGCTCAGCTTTCCAATGAGATTAGATATGGTCCGTGATAACTTTTGTAAGACAAGTGTTTTTATTGCGTATAAAAAATTCAACAAGTTTAATTTATTTAAAATTTTTGAATTATACTTATTTTGCACAACAGGACAAGGGACATGATTGTTTTAATTACATCTTCACGTGATCATTATAACTTTTGCGGAGTCCTCCAGGAAAGTGAGATTGTTAAATTTGTGTATCATCACGAAGTCCACCTTGTTCCAAACTTTCTGCAAAAATCAATCAATAATTTTTCATACTTTTCACATTAACCAATGCAAAATATCTAGTTTTCGTACCAACAGCCGAAATATACTCTGCATTTCTTAATATGCAAAGTAGATGCCTTCCCGTGCACTGATTTTGAGGACGGCGAGATTTCCAAATTGATATCAATTCTCCAATATGTTCGGACGATGATCTAATACCCAGCGTTACTAAATTAATGGCATGGGTAACTTGTGCAGAATTCACATCAAAGATTTCATGAAGAGTTCTTATGTTAGTTACAACTAAAGTATCGTTTCCCAATATGCAGCCAATCTCGTATGGCCGCATATTGTTTTAGGGTTTGGAATTTGAGATCCTATACATATTGAGCAATTACACTAATTTCTTATTAACATAATATTTGCAGTAATTAAAAAAACCTTACCTTTGAACTTGCTATGGAACTGTACCTCACATTACATTCGCAGTTGATTGTGGAAATTGAAAAAGTATGTTGTTTTATTTGTGGTGCAATGAAATAACGAACACAAATGAATATGAGTGTTTCAGATAGTTGGTGGAAATTGTCTTTTTACAATTGCTTATATCAAATACAAACACAGTTGATGGCTGTAATATAAGTATAATGCCGGCTTCTGTCGTATCAAAAGGTATCCAAACATATTTATAGTTTAGAGGTTTCATTACTGTGACTGGCAAAACATACATTACTAAACAAATATAGGATTGATGACCCGCTTACTCTTTTACAGATATCAATGCTTATCAGCTCAAAATTTGCAGTGATAAAATTCACACAACAGTCGAGGAATGACTCAAATTCGTGAGTTTTTGTTTGATTGGCAGGAAACGCTTAAATATTTTTTCGTCATGCATTTCAAGACCTGAAATTCGGGTTCTTGACATTGTTACCTTTAAAGAAAAATGCAGAGTTTTAATTTCATATATGGATCAATGAGAGTCATGCAGACCAAAGTTCCAAATTGAGAATTTTATTAAAGTTTAGTTTGGAAAAAAATGATTTGGAGTTTTTATTTTTCATAAATATCGAACCGTGATGCTTCTAATCTCTGATACAGTTAGGACAGCAGCCTTCGTATCGAAGTGAATTAGCTGGACCACAATTGACCGTTGGTGCCCTACACCGGACTACATCGCAATTCACATGATGTTTTAGCCTTCCAGGAAAGAGTTCTCCATCTGAGCCAGAATCGGCGTTTGCCAGCACCAACACCAACTAATTACAAGGCCAAATCATATTAATTTCTACGGTTAGATAAACTCCATTGTTTAAACTGACAACTTACGCCAATCATCAATAGAATGACACGATGTGCCATTATTTGTTTGTGTCTGATATCACTTGAATTTATCAAACTCTTGTATGACTTTTTGTGCGACTAAATAGAAAATAGTAAATAAGTAGTAGAACCGTCAGTCGAACTGATTTTTGTGTCAGTTGATTACTTTATTTTATGGCTCAAACTGATTTTTCAACAATGGTACAATATGTTCGTTAAGTGTGAAATTACTTCACGAAGGCAATGTTGACGTTATCGGCTACCAAGCTAAAAAATTATAAAATTCCTTACCCCCACATCAAAACATAGATATGTCAATAGAATTTGTAATCCAGCATTTTTGTTGGATTACGAAAAATTGTGTATCTGTCTCAGAACTATATCACCGCATCCAGACAGAAAATGCCATCTGAATAAATTTTGCTTAAGGTAAATGATTGGCCAACCTTTCTTAATCAAATTGGGTGGACAATACTCACTCACAAAAAGTGATATGATAATATGGTGCAGTATCCCATCTGCACTAATCATGATGGTTTAATTAATTGACCTGATCATTCCAGTGCTACTCTTTGTATACATTTCATAATTAAACTTTTATTTGGAATGTAACCTCGTTTCAAAATTACAATAATTTTAGTCCATTATTATGGTCTTGGAAGTTTTTATGCCTGAGGAGAGGAAATAAAGGGAAACATAATTTTATCGCATCGTGTTTTAAATTAAAATTAATATGAACTGATGCAATACTGCCTTACACAATGTCCAAGTATTCCACATCTTTCACTGCAACATTGAGTTCCTGATTGACATGTCATACCAACTGTTCGGCATGAAATCTATGAAAGTATCAATATTTACCTGTGCTCAACTATAAACCATTTGTTATTTTACATATCATCCAACTTACGCAATGTCCTCCGTAACACCCTCCTTGATTGCAACATTGGGAGTCGAGCCTGCATGAAGCTCCTGGAATACGGCAACTGACACATGATGACCCGTAGCATCCTCCAACTTGACAACACTCTGAATCAGAGCTGCAGGTCACGGGACATTGACGAGACTGAAACATGAAATTAGTTGCCTAGTTTAAGGCAATTGACATTTCTGAAATGATTCTAACCATTACCTGATCTTTCCCTGCTGGGCTGGCAGCAGCGAAGATGATACAACTCGTAACGATAAAGAAAATGATTGACCGCATTGTGCTGCTTTATACTTTGTTCTTGTGATGTCCAGAAAAAGTGACTGATTTCGGACAAGGAAAGGTTGTCAGCTTTTATGGAATCCAAATTTTGGCACTTGAGATAATCTTTTCTCTAGTACTGCGCATTGGTTTAAAATTAGACAAAAGTCCAACTGTCATAATACTATTTGGGATTTTACAGGAGGAAAGTTGTCAAACTGACAAGTTCAATTGTTATTAATTGAAGGATTTCCCCTTGGTCCAGGTTATCGTAACAAGAAAACAAACACAATTTTTAAATTACACATCTGCCACTCCCTAATCTAACAACGTATACTGCATTAAATGATAATTATTGTGATAACCTTCAAATCCAATTATATCTTGAAACACAAATTGCCTTGAAATTTTACCAAAATGTATTCTACACCCTCTGGTCGAATTGACAAGATTTCGAAGGACACAATTTCCTCCGATACAATTGACCTCGTTGCGGCACTTCCTTTTACAAGCGCTTGCCTAATAATAAATTGTACTGTTGAAATGAATGGTGACGCTCGTAAAAATTAATTGTCAATGTTTCCAAATTAAACCGTATTTTTAATCAATCACAACAATTAGATTGGGTACATAATTATTTAAATGCACTAAAATTTACATCGACAGAGACAAGTGAATTACAGAACTGTCATTAAATTATGCTTGGCAAACTCCATGCCCAAAATTGAATAGAGCAGTGACACAGCTCCATTTGCCAATCTGGGTCTTAGAATCACAAGTTTGAGTGGTGACCCCGTTCAAGGTGTAATTTGGGACGGATACCAATTTTGGTAGTTGAACAGGGTTCTCCAATTGCCAATGAATGTCGAGCTCATCCTATTAATAAAAATAAATATTAATTACATTTCCGTGAAATAAGAGAAATGACCGCATACCTTGGTGTGCATGTAGGACGCGAGTCCAAGGGGGCATACAAAGTTCTTTTGATGGAAATCGACGGGACAATAAAGATCCACGGTAATCCTTTGGGAGAAAAGAACCTTTCCATCGGGATAAATGTAGAGGAGCGTGTTTGGCAGGAAATGGTCATGAGTGTGAGATTCGACTTCCTCCCGAATGAAAAGATCTGGGGTCCAGATTTCCTGTGGTAAAAATAATTGAATTATTAAATTTGTTGGAAATTGAGAACATTCAACTAAACCAACTTTAAACAAATCCACGGATATTTTACCTTAGGGTTTCCGTAAGCAAGACGAGTCATTGCTGCGTTTTCAGTGGTGTAGGCAAGTCGAGAATCCTCCCATTCTTGTCGGAAGGTGAGTTGAACTTTCCAGCGTTTGGTTTCCTCACACATTGCAAAAATGTTTCGGACGTACATGTTCACAGTGACATTGGTGGTGGCGCCGGGAGGTCGGATGAATTTGTTGGGACCTTTCATTTTCTCAACGATGAGATCCATTACACGCTCACTCTCCTCGGAGAGGGTGGGGGTGGCCGAGGCAACGGCGAAAAGGAAGACGAGGACAACCCCGGCCCGGAGGAATGTTTGGGATGCCATGATTAATTTGAGAAAAGTTTCGGCTAATGTTCTTCAAGGTTGAGACTGCACTGAGATAAGATCCGTGGGATCCGGCGTATTTATGGAGAGCCAAGATAAGCAGAGAAATAGTTGGGATGGGAGGATTGCAAAAAGTGTAATATAGATAGTAATTGCATAGAAATAAGTTAAGAGCATTTGGTTTGGGCATTTA
>JAAXNX010003626.1:0-10321 GCA_036491905.1 Folsomia manolachei
TTTGTAAAAAGATTTTAAACAATCGTAAAAAAAGATTGGCACAAGTTCATCATTATGCCAGCTACTACTATTATTGTTGTAAATTAAATACATATTTATTACCTCAGCTCTTCCAAGTTATTTGCAAACCAGTTGTGCATGGTGGAAGTTAATTTTTACATACTTACCCAACTAACTAAATTCAACACGACTTTTACTGATTATAAATTCAAAAGTTGGTGAAGTCTTCGTCTTGTTAAGTAGCCTACAATAAATGGCCGGCTGTCAATTGCAGATTTCTTTCTATCACTAACTTCACGGGGGTTGGATGCTAAATGGAAGTATTTTTTAAATACCACCATTCACTGTCAAGTCCACATTATTAAGAAGTGTGGTTGATTATAATTCTTGAGACGGAAGCAGATGCAGATTGAAGGAGATTTACTCATCGAAAAACTTTGTTACTCATTAAACAAATGGAAATCGAAAGGATCTGCCCACAACAACAATCGCTCATCTTATTGTTATCCTGTTCAACTGTAATTCAACGGCTAAATTTGTAATCAGATCAATTCTCAAGAAGACCACAAGCAGCGTGGGTTGAGCTAGTTGAACATTATCGTTAATCGGTGGAGTGCTAATATTTTAAGAAGTTGGAGTTACTTCGGGGAAATTGAGATAAAAATGATTTATAAGAATGGATCTGATTGAGCAAAGCGTTAAAAAGTAATTATAGTTTAACCTAATCTAGCAAATGTTCCTATTTATCTAATCAATTGCCAAAAAGCAAATTACGTTCCGCAACTGATAAAGTTTTCATGAACAGTTTCCCAGAACGGGAAGTGAAGCTTGGATCGGAGAGATTGAGATTTTTAGGTTATTTTTTTTATTTGTATGAAAACCAGGTTTTCAAAACTTGAGATTTGTGAATTTTGGACTTTATACTTTGTTTTCTGACCAAAATTTCGGTTTGGTCATTTCGTAAGAAGATGAGAAGTGTAGGATGTGGCCGGTGGTGTGGGTGGGGCACGTTCACAGTATTATTACTAGCATTAGTTATTTTTAGTTTGTGTAATAAGTGTAGTGCAAAATCCGGAGATAGTGTAGTTCCTAGGTTTAAGAGACCTTCCTCTCGTTCTAGAGCCTTAGATATTAATAGTGAATATAAGTTTGATCTCAATCGCAAAACTAGTCTCAAGAGGAGAAACTCTGGAAGGGAATCGACACGTGAGATAATACGCTTATCATGTTTTGGCAGAGAAGTCCTTAAAATGGCAGATTTACTAAAGTATGTGATTTCTCACTTGTGTAAATAGTAGACCAAGTTATTGTTCGGGATGGAATTGGAAATCAGGGAGAAAATCGAAACTCCAGACAAATCAAGCCTTTATCCTGTCAAGTGCCTGGAATAGATGCCCAAGGGACTTGCATGTTCGTATTTGACTGTAATCAGGTAAGTTGCATTACCCTTTTGTAATAATTCGGACAAAAATATTTTGCAAGGATGAGAATTTTGAAAATTGCTTCATTTCTTGACATACAAAAGTATAAATTGAATTAATCTTTAGGCGCATGGGACTCACTTAGGAATATGTCGAGATGGATTTTATATCGGATCCTGTTGCAAACTCCCAGAGGCTGTGTTACCAGTTGAGGATGACAATTTGAATGAGATTGATCCCAACAAGTCAAAACCAACGCCATCGTCTCCAGGACAGGAACAAAGTTCTGTGACGGAAGTTGGGACAGAGGAAAGTAGTGAAGGTGGTTCGACCACACCTCCTTCTAAAACTATGCCGGACAAAATCGGAAACAAAACAGATTTCCGTGATGCTGACTTCTTCTCGGAGAACGGAACCCTGCTTATCAGGGACCCCAAATTGAGTGGGTGTTCAGGAAATATGTGATATTTGTGATAAGTTTAGTACAATAAAAAATTCCATGCTTTATTTCCTCTAGTTTGTGGAAGACAATTTTTACCAGCGTCCAGAATAGTGGGAGGAAATGACGCTTACTACGGGAAATGGCCGTGGCAGGTCAGCAATTGCTAAGAGTAGTGTAACTGATATATCAGTTTAATTTATGAAAATTGATAAAACGATGTGTAATTATGTCTTCTTTAGATTTCAGTTCGAACATGGCAAAACGAGGCCAGAACTTTCATACATACTTGTGGGGCTGCCTTAATCAACGAGAATTGGGCTATAAGTGCTGCCCACTGTTTTGACAGGTATTGAAAGTAATTAGTGGAAAAGTTTGCAAAAAAACTAAAATCCGAAAATGTGCACAACTCAAAACTGAAGCTTGCAAAATATTAATACAGCCCAACCAAAAATCAATATATTATTTGTGTTAACAGGGTTATGAATCAAGATTTAATCCTTCGTATCGGAGATTTTGACTTATCGGAAGTCGATGTCCCGTTTAACTATACTGAGAGAAGAGTGCAACTAGTCATTCCACATCCTAAATTTTTCGGTCCGGCCAAAACATTTGAGTACGATTTGGCCCTGATAAGATTCTACGAACCCGTAGAATTCCAACCAAACATTGTTCCTGTATGTGTAACGCAGCCCTTTCCAATTGTTAAGAAACTAGTTTCAAGGATAACCACAATAACAAGTTCTTATTACAATTTTAGATCTGCATCCCGGAAAAAGATGACGATTTTGTAGGTCGCAAAGGTGTGGTGACTGGGTGGGGCAGGTTATATGAAGGTGTAGATATAACTTATCAAGGTGTTGATAAAGCTTGTAATTTGTAATACTTATCTGTTTTTTGGCATTTTCATTCTCCAGGAGGACCCATCCCAGCCAGACTGAACGAAGTCCAAGTACCCATCATGAACAATACGGAATGTGAAGAAATGTTTTTAAATGCTGGATATATTGAGAAGATTCCAAATTCTCCAGGAGGACCCATCCCAGCCAGACTGAACGAAGTCCAAGTACCCATCATGAACAATACGGAATGTGAAGAAATGTTTTTAAATGCTGGATATATTGAGAAAATTCCACAAATGTTTCTCTGCGCTGGATGGCCGGATGGGGGCAAGGATTCTTGTGAAGGTACCACTTTTGTGTCAGAGTTCATTTAATAATTGCATTTTAATTGTTGACCTTTGACCCATTCAGGAGACAGCGGTGGACCTTTAGTACTTCAAACAGGACCCAGTAATCATTGGACGCTAGCTGGAATTATTTCGTGGGGAATTGGCTGCTCGCGTATTTCACATCCTGGCGTTTACTCAAGAATTACAGAATTTCGTGACTGGATTAATTTGGTCTCTGAATTTTGATTGAGTAGGAAAACCTGTCAAATGTTTGAGTTTCTTAAGGACAATTTCAATTTCTTAGTTTCGTCTCAAAAATTGCTTGCATGGTGTTATATTTTTCTCCACACGCTCTCTCGTAGTCATTAGTCAAATAATGAAGCTTTGTACAAGGACGTGGTAAAGTAAAATGTTTAATTATTTGTATTTTTGTAATAAACATTTGTATAACATTACACAATGCAAAGTGTTCGAAAATTTTAACCGTCTGGAAATGATTGATTATTCAATTTATCAATCCTGACCGAAAAACAATAATTGGATCAAAATCACTTGTCGAAAAAACGAAATTTTTCATAATTTTCACAAAATTTTTAGAAAACCAAAAACTTGAGACAGAACCAGTTTGAGGAAAATGAGACAAATTTGGCTGGTGATCGCCCCGTTATTGCACTCAACTGCAGGAAAGAGTGGGACGGAATTTTAGTTTACCAGTTTTTGTTATTATCCGGAAATCAAAATATTAAAAAAACTACTTTCTTTTTTGAAAATCTTTCAAAATTCACCAAAATCCAAATGAAGATGACAGAGTTCAGCAATCAAAAGTGTTGTAGGAGTGTGGACACTTACCGGGATATGGTCATCGCCTTTATAGATAGGGTAAGTTCAAGATAGACAGTAAAATTGATAAGGTATTGTAAAAATGGGATTGTTGACATTTCCAGCATGACTATGAATCCGCAACATTCTGGGCAGATAAGCTCGTATCGATAGGGGGTGGGTGTCAACAAGACGTCTTCATGTTGGCGAAGTGTATGTTTCTTTCGGGTCAGTTTCATCGGGCGGCGAATGTCTTAATTTTTCATCAATATGAACGGGTAAGCGCGATGGTGACATTAATGGGTTGATTGATAATGCAATAATTTAACTCATTCACAGACAAACCTTCATTTTCGCTGTTTAACGGCGAGATGTTTGTATAGGGCGAGAGAGTATCAGAAGGCCCTTGAAGTACTGGATCTAGACAATAAAAGTGTGCATCCAGGACAGAAAGTGAAAGCAAGTGTTTGGGAACCTTCTGACTCTCATAAATCGGTAATTAAAATATGCTAAACTGTCTTTAAATTCTTCATGAAAGACAGAATTTGTGTGAATGAAGGCGTTCGGGTTCTAATTGTTCTAAATTGAATCCATTTTTACAGATCATGGGTCAAGTTTACCTTCTTCGGGGAAAGATTCACGAAGCGCTTATGAATAGAATTCTAGCTGCACAGAATTATAAGGAAGCTCTAACCAGCGACATTTATTGTTTTGAAGCTTTTGAATTGCTGACTCAAAATCAAATGTTGTCCAGAGCTGAGGGTGAGTGAGATAAGGCGTTTGAGGAAAAGTTGAATTTAATATTTGATGTTATTTTTATGATATTTCTAATATACAGAAGTTGCACTTCTACAGTCACTACCGTTTTCGAAAGTTTGTTCAAATGGAGATGTGGAGTTTGTGAAATTTCTGTATTCCTCAAAGATTAAAAAGTATCCTACGGCCGAACCCTTTTCAACCGTTATGTTTGCTCCGCTGAAGACCAATCTCGATATTATGACGGGAGAGTCGGAACGCAACTTCTACAACTGCGATTTCCAGGCGTCATTTAAAATATCGACACAGTGAGATTGTTATACCTTACTTAGCAATTTGATCGATTGATTTTTATTGAATGTTTTCATTCTACAGAGTAATCACCGAGGATCCATATCACATGGGATGTCTTCCTGTTTTCGTGGCTTGTTTGGTTGAAATGAACAAAGTTACAGGCAAGTAAACTTTACGGTTCGTTTTGACTGCCGTTTCATTTCATTTTAAATAGTGCCTGTATTTAACCTACCCTAAATTTTAGAATTATTCAAAGTTGCACATCGGCTGGTTGAGGTTATGAGTGATTCTGCTCTATCATGGTATGCAGTAGGAGCATATTATTTTCTCATTGGTAAGGACAACTTTCACAAGATTTGCAACAACTGCGTCTCCTGGAATCTTTATGAATTGAGGACTTTTTTTTCAGGAAAACAAGACAATGCACGAAGACATCTAAACAAATCACTATCTTTAAATCCCGTGTTTGGCCCTGCGTGGTTATTATTTGGACATTCTTTCGCCTCGGAAAATGAACATGATCAAGCAATGGCGGCGTATTTCAAGGCAACACAATTAATGAAGGGGTATTTGATTTGAATTTTTGTAGATTTTTAGTTCTCAATGTATTTGTTAATTAAGACACATTTATCTAATATCTCATAAATTCGCAGGTGTCACTTGCCCATGCTACATGTTGGGATGGAGTGCGGTTTGAGTAACAATCCATTATTGGCAATGAAATTTTTGGAGGAATCCAAACTACTTGCTCCGAAAGATCCGTTTATTAGGCATGAAATGGGAGTAGTAAGATTTAGTGAAAAAAAGTAAGACAACATTGAACTCAAAATTACGAAGAAATAAAACGCAGATTCCTAATTTCCTTATTCTTTACCAATTTCAGATACGACGAAGCATACAAGTATTTTATGGAAACGCTCAACCTACTTGAGAAACCTAGACTATTCTGTGGCATTTAAAAAATGGGAACCCCTTTACAACAATCTTGGTCATGTTTTAAGGAAAATGCAAAAATATGACGATGCCTTAACATATCATCAAAAGGTAGTTTGCATTTATTTGTGTGAAATCAAAACTTGGAAATTATTCTCAATGTTTGGACACATTATAGGCCCTTGTCATTTCTCCGTCGAATGCTTCTACACATTCTGCTATCGGATTAATTCATGCAATTAGTGGAAAAAACTGAATCCGCCATTGAATCATTTCACAAAGCACTGTCAATTAGAAGAGATGACGCTTGTAGCAATACCATGTTACGATATTGCGTGGAAAAATTGGTCGAAGAATCACACGGAGGTTTGTCAACAGATTAGTTAACTTGTATTTGAATACTTTATCCAGTGTTTATTGTTTCTTTTTGCATTAGATGAAGAAAATGTAATTGTTATGACGGATGAGGAAGAAGAAAAAGTGGAAGATAGACCAATGCGAACACGATCAGGAAAGCTCAAGTCGGCAGATGTTACCCCAAGAGCATCCATTGATAGCATGGATATTCTTCCAGAACCCAAACGCAGAACTCCCAGAGGAAAGGATAAAGAAAAAGAGAAAGATCAGGATGCACCTGGTCAACTAAAGTGGTTTAAACTAAGTCTATCCAGTTTTGAAGGTTTGTAAATAGTAAATAGTCTTCAACCAAGGGAATTGATCAGTTATTGAAATAATTAAACACAAATATTATGAATCTTTTCAGAGACTTCCGTCGCGGAAGGTAAACGCCATTCGTCCACTTCGACCCCATCCTCGTCAACACCAGCAGCAACAAGTACTCCAGCTCTAGGTATGTATTTTACACAAATGCACGTTTCCAACCCATGAATTATTTAATTTTGTCACTTTTTCAGACAACGATCAAATGCGTCGAAGAACTAGAAGGGAGCTTCGAAGCACATTGTCCACTCCTGCCGCTGGGGCTAGTGAAAGTAGTGATCGAACTGTTCTAACTAATTCATCTTCTGAAGATACGGACAGTTAGAGTTAGTTCGGTCCTAAAACATGGCCAAAACTTTTCTGTGATGATAAGAATTTTGACTTTACACAGCATATTATAAATTAAATTAACCATGAATGATTTATTAAAAGTAAAGTAGATATAAATATTTATCAAAAATACTTAGTTGCCGTTGCCGTTATTATTACCCTACACGAATGCGGACTAAGTATAAATGTATTGCTATCGTAGTTTACTGGTGCGGTTCATTAATAACGAATGATTTCTGTGATTGAGAGATCTACGTCAATTTGTAAAATCCTAAACAATCTCAGGCAAAATTATGTACTTTATTGTGAAGCGTTGTGTAATCCGTTTGTCATATCGTCCTCCGATTCTGCGGACACCGTCAGCCCTAACGTAAATAACCCCATAGCTTATACGCTCCATACGTCGCCAACCCCACTGCGGTTGTTGGAAGTCCTACAACTATACAATTAAATTAGAAACTTCGTCCACTACACAGAAGGAATAAAAGATTATCACACGTGTGACCCTTACCTGAACCAACCGCAGCCGTGGTGGCAGTGGCAACTTTGCATCCCTGCAAAAATTGAGCCCGCAACAACATTTGGTATCGATGACTGTGCCGCGGCTGCTATTGACCCTTTGACCACCCCACCAGCTGCAAAACCCAGCCAAGGTCCTATATAGGAGGCTCCAAGTCCGCCCAGTTTTACCTACAAAAATTAAACAAAGAAAAATTCAATCAATCCTTCCGCAACCTTTATTAAACCAACACTAATAAAATTTAATTTTACCACAGGATAAGCCACTGCGGTGACGATGGTGTAAGCTGTCCCTGGGTCAACCATGTTGTCCTGAAGTTTCCAAAATTAGGAAGGAAGACAATTCGCCTGCAGTCGTAAAAGTAAAACTATTTTGGTTGCTTTCTCTGAATGCTTCAAACCTAATTAAAAGAAATCGATTCAGTCAGTCTCCAAAATACTAAATATTTTTAAAAAATGCCAATAATAATGCCCAAATTTACCTGAATTAGCAATTTAATTGAATCAACAGAAAAACAACGTATGTGCGTCGTATATTAATTTTTTGCAACATTGAGAAACTATTGATTGAGGAGAGCGCCACTCTGGCTTGAGTTCAATCTGGTGAAACAAACTTTGTTTTTTGTGCTGAAGGACGTTTAATTTAATTAATTAATTGTAAATACCAATTATTCTTGTTTTGGTAAAAGTAATAATTATAATAAAACACGTTTGAATCTCAAACATTCAAAATGAAGCGCAGGATGGAGAGCTGAATTGGAAAGGTGAGTTGGTAGTTCAGATATTTAGTGTAATTAATTTGGATGTTTACGTCTCGGTTATGTAGTGTTTGTAATTAGTTTAATAAATAGTCGACGTTACATGTGTAATTTACAGCTGGATATTTGGGTTGTTATTTACAGATATCGCTTGTGATGAAAGATTTAATTAATTTTAATTATTTTGTTCATTTGTTTGCACTTGCAGTTAAGCCAGTGTCCGATAGTACACCAAGTTCGACAGAGCCCTGGATAAGGGACGATAAGGATTGTTTGGTTAATAGTTGAATCTTATCCATGGAACACATGGATGCAAGGAACATCGAAGGTATGAGTTTAAAAGAACTACTTGAGTTTACTTTAAGGAACTTGTCTGAAAATTACATTATTACGTTGCTTTTGAATAGTGGCATGTCCTATTCCATCAAAAATCCCCACTCTTTAAGGGAGCCACAAAGTCCTGGATTCAACTGCACCAAAATCAAGGTCAAGGCCAGTCAGCAACAGAAGAAGAAAAATGGCAGTGACCCTCCCAAGAAAACGTTGAAAAGTAATACCAATAAAAAGGATACAAATATTGTTGGCAGTAGTAAAACTGCTCCTCAGTCCTCATCAAGAACAATTAGTAAGGGGCCGAAGCCAACTAAGTTCCCAATTAAGAAGAAACTAGTAGCTCGACGTAGTGGAACAACTAATTCTATTAATATTTCTGCTTCAAAATCCGTTTATCCGTTACGAGGGTTGAAAAGAAAACGCGAGTCATCACCGCCTTTAGCCTGTGCTAAGCTTTTTCGCCCTCTTCCTGGAAAGTGGTCCTCGTCCACAGATTTAAAGTTGGTTGGAATCCCAGTCGTAGAGATATCTTCAAATTGTCGTAGGAAAGCCGAAGTGGTCGCCATGAAGTTGCGGAAGGCTTTGCCAAAGAAGTCGGATAAAGATAACATGCTCACCGATTCGGAGGAAGAGGGGGAGGAGGAAGACGAATCCGACGGGGGAAGAGAATCTTCCATGGATGAGGGTCATACAACTTCATCTGATGCGGATACAGAGACAGATGACGAAGAAACCTTTCGCCATTCAAAACCTAGAACGTATCCCCTGCGAAGAAAGTCAGTCAAGTCATCCATAGTCCCCAGGCGACGAACAGAGACACCCACAAGAGCTGGTGGAAGTGCTTCAGATTCTTCGTCCGAATCCTTACTCGACATACCTCCAACTTGTGGAAGCTCTCATAAATGGAATTATACTAGTTCAAATTCCGTTGTAAAATCTCCAAAAGGAACAGAAGAAAAGTCCACACCAAGCAATAAGTCTGATGCTCGTGCGCTTCGATCAAAGTCAACGGATGTGTTTACCTATACTTTGGATGCGCTACAATTTGCGAGACAAGCAGCAGCTGCGGCGGCGGCTGCATCTCCTCCCATTGCCCATAAATATGTAAAGGTAACACCGGCTGGATCCACGTCTGCTGCTGGCAAAAGTCCTCGTAAATCGAAATCTCCAGAATGTGATCGGCTGCTACGCTTTGATAGACAGAAATCGCATCCATCAACTTCAACAAAAGAATCCAGTCCAAGCCCTACTTTATCTGATAAACCCCCAGAATTGGAAAAGTCGTATTCTTTCCGCCATTTAGAGAGTAAAATCACAACTCCGCATCCAATACACAAACCGAAAAAGAAGAACGTTGAGGCATTGCCACTTTCAACAGCAGTATCATCTTCGGTCTCGAGCTCCAGTACCTCGAAAACAACCACTGCTTCGGACGATAATGTCATCCCAAACGTTAGTGCTGTTGCTGATCTCCCACCTCCTCGAAAAAAACCAGGAAGACCCAGAAAGGATAAATCTTCTATTTCTATTATACCACCAGAACTTGATGTCCCTCCTGCAAAACGGACACGTCGGACAACTTCAAACGAATTGATGAAGAATTCTCCAATTACTCAACCTGCTGTACCATCCAAAATACAAAAGCCATCATTCTCGTCCACTATTGAAGAGTCCTCAAGCTTGAAAAGGTTTCCAGTTCCCTCCGTTCCGGTAGTTCGTCGAGGTCCTGGTCGACCTCGAATATACCATGATCCAGCCAAACAGCAGAGAGATGCAATCGCCCAAAGGGCTCGTCAAAGCAAAATTATGGCAAAATCCCGAGTCCTTC
>JAAXNX010003627.1:0-10321 GCA_036491905.1 Folsomia manolachei
AGTAAATTCCTCACTCGTGCCACGCAACTTCCAACATCAACACAATTGCTTTGGATCTCATCTCCCTGCTTTCTTTCTTTCTTGCTAACTTTTGGCTGGAGGTGATGTGGAATTGGTCCTCTCATCAACTTTCCTCTAATCTAATGGATCCAATGAACCAACCTTTGTTTGGGACACCTAACCATGCGAAAATTTAATTCCACCACGAACCCCTCTCTCTCTAACTCCCTCAGTCCAGTTTCCTTTTTCTTTTCGTCTTTATGGAACTGGAGAGAGAAATGTCATCATCTGCCATCCATCCACTATCACTAAAACCACGACTCACTCACTCACTCACTTAGTACATAATTGCATACTTACTATTCTTACACTGACTTGCATGGGAATGAAATACCTGGCTAAAATTGGTTTTGGTTAGCTATTTGGTGGGTGAGTGAGTGATGCTATGTTCTATGGTGGTCGTGGAGAAAAACAAGCCCAAGGGTCTTTTTCTAATTTGAATTTGAAATTTTAATTCAACCACCATCATGCCGTGCGTGTACTTGATTGTTTCCCTTGTTCCCAGAAATAATTGCTGATTTATTTATTAATTAGCTCCCTTCTTCGTTTGTAGGGTAGGGAATGGATAGAAGAAGGAGAACAAGAGGAGGGAACCATTGTTGGGAGCTCAGCCATTGTTAGTAACAGCACAATGCAGAATGCAGGACACAATGCAGATCATGGGAATAATGTAATTCATTTCTTTTATCTTTCCTCTAAATATTATTGCCTCTCATTTTACAGGTTTACTGCTCACAACCTAAACCTAGCTTGCTATAATCTAATTTTTGCCTTTCTGCTCTGTGGATTATTACAATTTTGTACAAAAAAATGAGTTAATAAGCTCTGATGTTGACTCGACTGTAAAAGAGCCCCGTGTAAAGCCTTTCCTCCCGGCTCATTGGGTAAAAAGTGAATAAAAATAAAGCTCCACGATTACAAATTACAAGGGAATTACATGACATGAAGTGAAATAAAATAACTCTGCCCCACGCACAACTAACCTCCAACCAAATCCCACTCATTCCATGATAACTGAATTTTTCTGAGGTTTTTATGACCACGGTAAAGGATCAACTATAAGGAACCAACCAGACCGTCACAGAAAATAAACTAAAAGCATGTACATCCGAAGGAGTGAAAAAATTCCTACTATACTTACAAGAAAGGGTTGTTTCCCAACTAACAAGGTTCATAAACATTTTCTCGAGTTAGTTCATGGGCGCTGGTTGTAGTTAAGTGAAAGCAAAGAAGTGAACAGATAGTTGAACCAAGTTGCTAATAATAATCATAACAATAAAATAAGTATTCAATGGGCCGTTTAATGTCTGTAACGAGATGGAAAAGGAGATGACTCCACTCACCCACCACTACATAGCATAGAAGGAAACATAACATTTTCACTGTTAGTCATACAGACAATTAAACATCCACAAAATGACATCAGAGAAAATGTTAAAACGTTATTCACTCCATGTCATTGCAAAGAGAAAGCGGGTGGCCAACCAAAAATGGTATAAATACAAAAGTAAAAAGGACAGACTGGACCAAAGGAGGAGAATTACTGCATATTAAAGGACGACAAGTGGTTATCATGTTGGTCCGTAGAGTGGTTAATTTTGTCCAGTCCACTACATTTAATTTGTGGGGTTGATTCATTTTGGCGGTGGAATAAGTGTTTAATTTGAAACAAGATGGCTAAGTTACAACTAATTCAACAGTATGTTATGTGTTCAAGGAAAAGGATGGGATTCCGCAATGCCAAGAATAATGGGAAAGAGGAATCGACTACAACTAATTCCGTAATTTGGACAACATTCATCTCATGAGCTCACCATTCCATTTATATTTATCATGCCTTTCCCCCACCCTCAGTTGGGTAGCATATTCGTAGGCTGACTGGGAATACACATGGAGAACAAGAAATTGAAGAAATAAAGAAAGGTTTACTTTGCAATTTAATGCAACTCATTTCTCCTTTTCTTAATCTTACAAAATTCCACCCAAACATCCCTCCTTTCCCACAACCCAACCTCATCTTTGTTTGAAGGACGGAGTCGGACCCTGAGTAATAACATCTAAATTAAGTTTCTTAATTAACTTATTCCTCCAATCCCACATCAGACCAGACCAAAGAAAGACTTCTCCTCCTCTCAAATACCAAGCACTGCACATCCAAACATCCATTTACAAACTCCTGCAACCATGTATAACACAATCAAATAACCATGTAAGTAAAGTAACTTGTAGTAAATACTTAAACCACAAGAATTTACTAGGGGTGGAGTGGAGGAGCATTCACCAATTCACAGCCACCCATCACACAACTTTCATCGTCCTGTTACATTGTAGGCATCATATCATACCTAGGCTATGCATTGTCTTGTTTGGTTACTTTCTCTATGCGTTAGGTAGAAACAAATATTGTAATTTGAATGTTATCACACAAACACTCCATTGCGTTCATTCAGTATATTACAACCAATTACCCTCGTCAATCACCAATTACTAACAAAAACTGCAAGTTCAAATTGGAAATTCCAACCAACATTTCAAAATCAGGAAGAGAAAGGAAGTATCAATGCCATAATTAGCGATAGGAGTTTTACTTCATATTCGTCCGTCCATCCCCAACGGGAAAAAGAGTAGAAAGGAGAAATAAAATTGGAGTGGAAAAGAAGTCTTTAAGATTCATTTTTCATTGCAATCATTTCCAGGACTGGATCTGTAGTGAAAAATACCAAACCTTCTTTCACCCCACTGCAACACTTTTGTTTTTGTTGAATATTTGAAAGTAAAGTTGGTAATCACCATTTAATGCCCTTCAGGCAATATTAAGTTCCTCCAACACTTTTAACAAGCTACCATCCTGTCTCCCTCCTGGTGGCATGAGTAACACTGAATGAGTTGGACGGTGTGATGCTTTGCAGCCACCTTGACTCCAAGTTATTAAGGAAATGAAACTTTGGTGGTTGAGCGTTTGAACATTTGATTAAATCCCTCACTTTAATTTCTCCTTGTTTTGTTATGTAATTAAGAATTAGAAAATAATTTCCGGTTCCCATCAAATGTTTACCCTTTATGCAGGAGAAGGACCATCCACTTCCTTCTACAATGCTAATTCGGATTCTAAGTAATCATTACAGACTCTCCTTTTAATTGAGTTGTTTCATTAAACAGCCACCTCCACAGAAGGACCGCAGCTTCAAAGTCCTCCACTCTACTCCTACTTTCAGACTCTGTAGTAGTGCAATTGACCCACGTGATATTCTTGGCCCAAGCCAGTCCTATTTAACTGAACAAGGAATGAACTGAAGGAAGAGAGGAAAGCACTTGAATTGGAATGTGATTAGAATTCTCTCCCACTAATTAACTTTCACGCAGAATTTATGCAGAGGATGGAGTAAGAGAAGAATAGAACAGCAAGCCACGCATGAACATAATGGATGGACGAGTCTCAGTCTCAGCATGTATGCATCATCAGCATCAATCTAATTAAGCCTTAATTAATGATATTTTATGTATGCATGTGTACAAGTACACGACTTCCAGTCATGAATTGACTGATGGTGGACTAAAAAGTGTTGTGATTGAGCTGGTATTATTTTACTCTGATTGCGTGCGTAAAATACCTAATCAATTCCATAGGAAACAGATTCAATTATTGGTTGGACTCCACTGATTGAGATGACTATGCAACATTTATTTAGCCACCCAACCACCTTCGCCTCATTAAAATGTACGGCAGGAGCCCTGCCCTGAAAGGAGATACTTACATTGAACTATTTTGGTTCTTTCCAAAAACTAACAAATGCGAAAAAGGGAAAAATCCCGATGGAAGGAAAGCAGAGAGGGGGAAATCAGCCAACATTTTACTTTTAAATGGTTTCCATTTCCTTTGTTTTGTAGTTAAACTTAGTCAGTTGTTGTGGGTAGTGTTGGTTATATGGAGGAGAATATGGATCAGAGTGGGAAATAATGGAATGCTGGGAATGAATTTAGGGAGCTAATGAACCATTTCTAATCACTCCTGTCAAAGTTTTGGGCTTTCTGAGTTTCTAGTTGGGGCATGCACTGCAATTAATTATGGTGGGTGAGGACTAGAAACACCGATTTGGTTCCCAATTTAATATGACAGATAAATTAATGCATTCATCCACGTGGTTGGAATTTTTGATTCATTCAAATAATGATTGGTAAGAATGATTGGTAAGAATGGGCAAGTCCAACTGAGTGTACAACTGAACTAATTAGCATGGTGACTTGGCGGTGAAAGAATTGAGGTGAAACAATATAAAAAGAAAGGAAGTAATAGTAAGCATAACAATGTCAAGGCACCCGGCCTACAACCCCGTCCATACGCACTCCAGCTTAACTTCATCTCGAAAAAAGGAGGAACAAAATTCCCCAGAGAACATTTTATACACCGGCACAACCACGCCAGATTCTTCCTTGTTGCACTGCTCATGCTGACTGACAACAATGCTCTCAGGCAGATTATGTGATTCTGTGAACATGGAGAGAGTAAAAATGGAGAGAGAGAGAAAAAAGTGGGAGATGATGAGGAGGTCCCATTGAAGTTGGGTTTAAACGTTGTCTGCAATCTCTCGCTTTTACTCCATTCTTTCTCCATCCTTATCATGATAATGGAAGGAAGAAATTCTTATCACCCAACATTCATTCAACCAACTCTACTACTCGCACAAAATAAAACACTTAGTTTACAACCAACCTACTACTCCTCTCTAAAATACCAACTATACCACACAAATTACGATTCCCGTCCATTCAGAATAATGGTCTTTCTTTGTCCATCACAAACATGGAGGAAGATGATGAGTTACCCTTATTTAGTAGATAATATGACAGAGATAGTTATTTGTCGCAATTATTGCAATTTCAACAGAAAATTTATGACTGTCACAATCCAACTGAACACTAGAAAATGGTTGAAGCAAACATTATGCTTACCAGCCATTAAATGAAAGGAGCGAAACATTTAAATGTTGATCCGTTGATGTTAACATGAGTTCATCTTTCCCCACGCTCTCTTTCAAACACAGAAAATTCTCAAAATTCGCAGTCTTTGTTATCTATCCAACCTCAGGAAGAGCTAATTATAGTGACTGTTGAATTGGCCAACCAATATGTACCTAACTGCATATCATTTCTATCCAAGTTTTGGGTAGAACAATGCCATAAAGCATTTTGATTTTATTCATGTTGGTATGTTTTACATGGAACTCAAAGATTGGCATTAGAGACCGAGACAAAAAGCGTCTGGGAATAAAGAAACGAAAGAAAGGAACAAAGAAAGAAAGGAGGAAAGAGCAATTAAGGGCCGAGCCTGGTTGGCTGGTAAGTATTAGAATAGTGCTCAACAATTATAGTTTTGATGGATAATACCAACTCTACATAGCATAGCAAGCAACCGAGTTCTACTAGTTGTTGTAGCTAGTGACTTGATTCTCAAATAATAGGAGAGAATAGGATAGTAAAAAAAAGTATTCTACATGCATGGACTGGAGAAGAAAAGATCGTTAGTCAGTTAACGGGAAGTCATTACAACTTTGGCTAATGACGGTCATTAAAACATTAAAAACATGTTCCCTCCTATCCTACTGCTTGCCAGCACATAGCTCCTAGTACAGATAAAACATGGATTTATATGTATGCATGCATATAATAAAGGCTGGCCCACATAGCCCTAGGTATGCAGGCAGTCAACTTTTCCCGTAAAAAGTCTCACTCCCACTGAAGCTGAACTTTGGAGCACTTGCTGATATCCCCACGCACCATCAGAATATACATCAAATTATCAAGAGCAGTGCTAGATAAATGCAATTTCTCGTCATTCCTTGTTCAGACTATTGCACATACCGCAGGAAACTATCCAGCATCTGTTCTAAGTGAGATAATAAAATAATTGCGAGTGAATCAACTCATAACTAGCTAATCAATCCAAGTAACCTTAACTTAGAACACACAGTTCAAGATGCTGGACTACTATGAAAACGAAGCCGCCGAGTTCCAAATATACACGGTAGTTTTTTTTCTAACCCGAAAAGATAGTGTAGTGGGATTCTCTTACCTGATAATTTTGATGTGGCATTTGCATCCTGGGCTGTGGATATCCGTTGTTGTATTCCATTTCTGCTTATTTTATGATCCGTACAAAATCCAAATTTGAAGATGTCACGAATATTTTATCACAAAAACTGTATTCTTCCTTAAACTCTACACAAAACGGTCACACAGCAAAATTTGAGAGTTGATGTTTGTTGAGCACAAGCGAAGAGAAAAACACAAATTAAATTGAGTCAGTGCTTTGTCCCTTTTTCACCCAATTAATCCAAACCTTTATCAACGACCCTGGTGCGAATTAATGGCGTCTCAATTTAAAATTTGCACTTGCAGTTGTTGATACTGATAATAATAATGCGGTTGCTAATGATGGAGGAGGGCTGAATGAAAACGGGAGAAACCGGCTTCAACTCTGAATATTTTTTATAATTTTAATTTAACGACGACTCGATGGGATGAAGAGATTGTCTCTTCGTTAGTCCGTTGGCTGTATGGTGCATAGGCCGGTTTGGTTGGCTTGGCTGGGTCATAAAACGGCCTATAATTACCTTACTATTGCAGATGCGGCGACCTTCTTCAAAAACCTGGTTCCACCCTTACTACTACTTTAGTCTTCTCTATTGTCAAGTAAAGTCAGTCGTCTTCTTCTTCTTGGCGGCGGCGTATCCTATGCTATGCTGTCCGTGGATGGATGGATAGATGTGCCAACAACAGAGAACCAGCCACTTCACTAATCGGGAGAGTTAGTTAGTTGCTCCAAGAGTTTTGTGTAGACCAACTTTTTTGACTCCAATTAAATTAAATTAAGCTTCTTTTTGCTCCTTGCTTTTCTTTTTCCTATTTCGTTCCTGTCAAACACAATAAGAGCCTCTAATTAGCAAAAATATCAATTTAATTGGTATTCAGAGCATGATCCGGACGATTCATCCCGTCCTGTCAACCCACAAACTGGCTAGGTTGCCCATACGATGCAGCAAGCAACTAACGGAATTCAATCATTGACTCTCTTCAAGCATAAGCCTTCCTATTCCTATTCCTGTCCTGCATAATAATATTTAGCTAAAGGGATTGACACAACAAAACCCGCAGATCCAACACGCCATCCATTCCTCCAAACTAAAGTGTCCGGATTAAAAGCAGTATTGAAATGAACAATAATGTATGATGAGAGAGATTCAAGGAATCCAACTAATCATTTTCATGCATTTCTTTTAAACCGACCAAGTTTGCCTAACTGGCAGGTCAATCTGCTGCTGCTCATTACATATTAAACTGGTCCCTGTTAGACACTGCCTTATGCAATGTTGGCTACTGCTGCTCATTATGATTTGTGGGAGCATATTTAATAGGCTAGGATTTCAATTGAATTAGAACTCAAGTGGTGAGGATAAGGAAGGAAATGTTGGAATAAGCAAGCAACCTCCAGAAGAGCATCTGCTACACTGATGTCCTATACATGGTCCGCCTTTGATATATCTATCCATTTAATAATGTAATGGGGAAAGGGAAATTAAGGATGGCAGAAAGACAAGAAGGGCTGGCTAGGAAAACAAAGGGTTCATTTAATTAGAAGTAGAATGAGTGAGTGTAAGTAGCCACCACAAATTATGTGTCTCAAATAAACTTAAGCTTAGGATGAAAAGTGAGTAAATGAGCGTACTAATTACTTTCTGGTTGGAAGTGGTGGCGTTGGCGTAGCACAAATATTTTGGTTGGCTGCAGAAGAATTAAATTTATAACTTATTTAACTGCCATGTATTTCTATATATCAATAAAATAATATAGTGAAAGTGGGAATGGTTCGTGGGGTTGGTTGGCTCAGAGAAAGTGGAGGAGCCTGTCATTTGCACTTTCTCTCTCTCACTTCAATCCACAGTCCATAGCTATACTGACTGCTGGTTGGAAAATGGGACAAGTTCTCCCTCCCTCTACTCTCCAGTCCACACTCCAATTAAATTAAATTAACGATTAATCATTAATTAAAATTGTGAGCCCAGTCTTGCTCTACTCCCTCCGTCTCACCCGTCACATTCAGTATTCAGCACACCCAACTGCTTCCAAAACTTGGTTATGCATTTACTCCGTCCCTCTTCTACTCACTCCATATCCATATTATTCCTTTCCTTCCTACATGAACAACATCAAAAGCCTTTCCATCCAGTTCCCAACAACTTTGTAAAAAAAACTTGATTAAAAACATTTCAGGTTCCTTTTGAAAGTCTAAATGAGTCATTTGATTAGTAGCAAACAGAGGAAACTTGTCCCACATTTGAATACAGAGTGAGTGAGAGAAGATCTTTCTCTTTTCCGAGTTTTGGACTGCTCCCTGAATATAGATGGATGGATGGAGTGGGTTGTTAATTAAATTTAATTAATTGATTCCTCCATCAATTACGACAAGACAAAAAGAGGATGGATGGAATGAATGAATGAAAGTTGAGAGGAGGTGGAGGTGGGTTGGATTGCGTTTATCAAGTGACATCATATGTAACGCAAGTTATTTTCAAAAAGTCTCACTAAATTCTTATTCTAAGACAATGAAAAAGTATATAATATTCAAACTAAGTATAATACTCATAAATTCGTACTACTTCCTAGCTTTAATTACATGTTGTCTTAAAACTTCGTCAAATGCGGAAAATGAATGAGCATTTATAATTGTTAAATGTAAACTATTCCAGAATTTTGTTATTTGATAGTGACATTGAAATGATCCTTGTGCAAACGAAGTCTTAAGTTTGGTGGATAGACAAAATTCAATCACCCATGAATATAGTTAATTACCATTACTCTTCCCGACAAAAGGCCAGAGGAATGTAAATATAATCAAAGGCCGTAGATTGAGATTTTTCCTTACCTGCGTTTAAGCTATCCATAAGATATCCAGGCAATAATGTTCTAAATCCTTCCTGTTGTGGGATGGTGACTCCAAACACAGCATTGACTTGAATACCACACAGTTGCCAATAACAAGTCTATCTGGACAACGTGAGAGACTGAGATAAGCGAAGCATGTAAAGAAAATCTGAAAAGTACTGGAAAGTGAGCAGATGTTGGTTGGAACGCGGATGAGATGTGAGCGGAGATGTTGTCTCGTGGAGAGCTGAAAGAGAACTGAGGAGAGAGAGTGGAACTCTATCCACTGCACTGTGAGAGTGGCACTGTCTGTGCCTGTCTCAACTCACCCCGTCCCTCTCTCTCTCTCGTGCTTCTCGGTACTTATTGTTGGAATTATTGGACTCTGCTCAATTCTATGTCACTGGCTAATAAGTACTGTTGTCCAGTCCTTATTCCTACCATTACTTACTACACCCATTGTTGCCCCCTCTCTATATCCAACAATGTAATAAGGACCAACTGGAAGGGTAGCTGTATATGCACAGAAACTTTGAATATTAGTCCGACGCAGAGTACTCACCGGTTCCCTATAATAATTCTTTCTTTCTTTCTATTCTCTACCTGAGCGACCCTGACATTTTATTGTGCCCTTCTCTCTGCTCCTTCTCTCTCTAAACCAACAATGCTAACACCATAATTTCTTATAACTCCCAACTTACACCTTCATCCATTTATTACTATTACCACCACTCTCTCCTTATTATCTTTGTTGGCTCATTCTCCTTATACTTTTAGTATTCTTGGATTTCTCCATTTCCTGCACTAAGGTCCACCACTCTCAACAACGAGTCCATGGGGTGTCCCTGACTCCATCCCTCCCCGTACTTGTCACTATTGTCCCTTTACTCTGCTCGGGGCTAAATCTCAACAAATTCCATCCATCCATCATCCCTTACTCCTTGTCCTTGCTCTTCTCCTGGGTAGAAGTAGGAATATTCTGAACCAGGTAAATCTGGGAAATCCATCCAATGTTCCCTGTGTACCAAGTAAATACTCCCGACTAAAGGGCATATCAATCTATGCATGGACAATATTAATAATATTGCACTCTACCCAGTTTTTAATTCCTACTTTTATTGAAACGACTCCTTCCCAATTCTCGCTTAACGAATATTTTTTTTTACATAAAAATCTTGGAACACTAAAGTAAGAATTATGGAATTAGAGGAACACAGTGAGTGGTGTAGTTTAAGTACAGAAAATGTTCAAAACATGATCCAACTACTAAATTCATCACCCATCCTTCCACCAATCCTTCTTTTTATGTTTATCATCCATTCCCTCATGGTTTCCCTCAATT
>JAAXNX010003628.1:0-10316 GCA_036491905.1 Folsomia manolachei
TATTAGCTGAAATTTTGTGCTAACTTACCACATCGAGTAATATTTGTGACTATTCCTCTTTGACCTACTTGGAACAGACCTGCTCCTGCAGTTGAGATACTGGCGAAAGAAGTGGCAGCTGCAGAGGCTGTGGCGATGAGAGCCAGAAGTGTGAGCATTTTACCGAAACCTTCCATTTTCTTAAATTTTTAAAATTTTTTTGCGAAAATGTGCGCTTTGGATAAGAGATCCGAGGAGAAAGTGAAATTGTTGGGCGTGTCCACTCAGGTTTTATACGGCATTCAATTGACGTACAAGCTTGGCTGACGGACGACATTCAATCGGGTTATCGGGAACCATAAACCGTGATTTCTGCAACATGCAGAGCCATAAACTAATTTAGGGTATGGATAAGTGGCTTATCATTATGAAATTATCACAGTCAAATTGAACCTTAAACAAAGGTGGATTTGGAGATTAGGAGGCATTATTGTGAAGTAATCAAAATCAAGTCAATGCCATGAATTTTAGGACGTCATAAAAACTGGAGTATGGAATTCCACCAGGTTTTCGTCGAATTGGACAAATAAATTTCGTCAATATTCAGGAGCTAAAAATTTCGATGAGTTGTGAAAGCCGAATTACGGCTGGATTAATGGAATTTATTAGCCTAATTGAAAAAATGCACAAGATGAAAAGCTACCCATATTTACGTCTTCATAGGTTATTCGGTGCGTATACAGGAGGTTTATTGTATGCGCTTATCCGTATTAATTGGGATAACAATGACTAGATCCTGAATTTTGCACTGCACGGTTATCAAATCAAGTCATGATTCTGATTCGTGCTCTACTCACATATCCTAAAACTTTGGAGTCTCATAAGTAGATTTTAGTATCAAGTACTTCTGCGAATAATGGGATATCTGAGCTTTACACTAGCAAAAGAACATTATAACCAAAATCATCATAGTTTGCGTAATTGCTTTTGCCAAAAAAGATCTACTCGGATTCCAGTAACAATATGTATTATGCAACCTTATGCAAAAACATAAATAGAAGAAGGTCTCTATGCCCGGTACTGGACATGAAATTGATGCATCGTATAATTATAATGCTAGCCAAAAGTAGTTTGTCATCCATTCATAACAGATTAAGTATACTTTACCTTACCCCAAATCCATTATTTTAGTTTACTTTTTTAAAACCATAATTTTCGACTCACTTACTCATGGTCTACAGATAGTAATCGACATATATACTCAATATTTACAAAAATTATTCATTATTTGGTCACGACACGGCATTTTCTCTTATGGAAAGTGATCCAATATGCGCAATATGATCCAATAGTTTTAAAATGATCAAAATAAAACAAGCATTCGATTGTGTGTGATTATTCTGTCGTGTCGTGCACACTTTGTGACGCGAGTAAGGACAAGCTAACTAAGCTGATCTGAGCTGATTATGTGATGAACAATAAATTACCAGTAATTACACGTATCAAACGAAATCAACCTGTAATCAAAATCAGATTCATCGCCAAAACAACCACCAAAATTGTGGATATTCATGACACTGACTGGATTGGCTTGGATTTTTGAATCGATATCTTCAAATTTGTTGGTCGGCATTCATAATACTTGCACTAAAACAAATTTCGGACTGCTCAGACGGTGGTATTCCACAAAAACGACTAAAATTAGAAAAAATGGAAGCCACGACTTCCAAATCAACATTTATTTGAAAATTTTCTCTACCTTATTTCTGCAAATTATCCTTTATTTATTGGTAATTGTTGCATGCATAGCGTGCAGCTATATATTTAGTTCAAGTTCTAGAACACGTTCATTTTTTTCTGAATGCCCATCAAATTGCCAATGTTATGCAAAGATGAACTAATTCCTCATAAAATTAGATGAGCCATCATAATTGACCTGGCCCATCTTGCAAGAAACAATAACAATGAATGAATCAATTAGTTTCTTGTTATGCACCCATTCAATTATTGATTACCTCATGATGCAATGTTAGCAACATAATTCATTTTACACAGTTTTTTATTACAAACCCATACAAAATTCTTATTAAATTCAAATTAAGATTAAGAGCAGGGCCCAATAAACTACAGAGTAAAAATCCAATCAAAGTTAATAAATCTACATTTTGTCTATAAAAGTCGTATTAATTGCCAATTTTTCTTAACGGGGCCATTGTTACTCGCACATATGGAATCATAGCAAATACTTAATAACCACTGTTTTGTAGCTAGAACATTGTCCAATCTCACCTCATCTTCAACTTGATTCAAATTGTAATTTCCAAACTTGACTCGAGTTAAATTTAATTGACACTCCTCCTGCAAATTCACATCCTTGTGTTGTATGGGGATGGCACCCTATAATTTGGAGAATTGAGGAAAGATTTACTGCATCACATGAAATAAGATGACTACACAATTACAATGCCAGCTCCTTCAATTGCTTGAGGGCAAAGGTAAATTTACAAAAAAACAAAAGAAATTGCGAGTGACACCTTAAGACCATATATAACCACGCGTGGATAAAAGATTGATAAGGGTTTTCGTTCCATTTTTTATTTCACTTAAAACTTTACACTTTTGGCCTTCCTAAATGGGGTACTTTTGTGTTTTGAGTAATTTTAACCTGCAGTGACCTAAATCTTAGGATTTGAAGTGCACCCATGTCAGAAATCAAGTGGATAAAGAACCTGGGGCAGAAATAATGTAATTTGCGAATAAAACCCGTGGGATGTTAATAACATCATGTTATTGCGTGGCCATCACACATGAATGAGATAAATGCCAGTGGATTTATGTGGAAATAGAGTTTATAGGTGATGAAACATTTTGATTGGTGTTGATGGTGGTTTTTGGCTGCGGCAGAAGCTGTCAGTTTATCGAGTTCCTTGAAATTGAAATTATTAAAAATCCATTAACTGATGTTTAACTGAAAGGAGGATGATGCAAAAAGACAAGGTGTTTGTGCGAGGTGTCAAATGTCAAGGGGATGACAGATAGCGTCACATCACTTTGATGTCTGAATCCACAAAATCGCAATCCTCTTTGTTAAGCCTTTGTCTAAAATAGTGAAATGCAGGGCTAAAGATTTACCATCAGTTGTTGTAGCTGATAATATGTATTCCTTATTTAGGAGGATGAAGTGCGTGGAAGATTAATTGCTCAGTGACTAAACAGGAACTTAAGATAATTACAAATTCCCTTCAAGCAATTTAGGACATTTATATTTCCTTCCATAATGCTAATTAATCCAGGTCTCCGGATTAAAAGCAAAAGTGCATTTTTGTAAACTTCTACCATTGTGCATTATCAGAACGAGGATTATAAATGTAATAAATATGGCTCAAATATGTAGAAACAGTGAGTTATGTAAAATCATGGCAAATTTTTGCACTCAATCGCATCTCAAGATATCGTTTCAAGATGGAGATGATCTCAAAAATCCTTGCATGCCAATCATAAAAATCTGTGAAAAGTCTGTCTAGTCGTGTGCTACCACATCCTGGAAGTTACAAAACCTTGACAAAGGTATGCAATCTTCCAAATTATCGGATCAGATTTCGATTTTCCTCTGATTGCCGTATCAGGTGCATCTAGGCTCGAAGTTGAGATCAAGACTCGCACTGAACGCCTGAACCTGACCACAGATCAACTTCATTCACGAATCCTATGTCAAGCCTTGTCGTAACAGGTAAGTTATGTCCTCATCTTTATTGCATCTTTTCGATGATGAGCTGATGCCTGTAGACTTTACCCTGACCACAACAATCCTGTGATCGCAGAGGGACATATTATGATGTCTCCTTGTCCACTCCACCTTTGACCACATCCCATTCATTCATTCCAATCATATCATTACAGTCCCTCTCATCCTCCATGAGATGACCAAAGTAAAATATTGAGAATACCTTAATTCGCAAATCATAATTTATGTAGACTTGTTCTACAGTACAGATTTGCCTTATTCCTTTATCGAATCGAATTTCGTCGACTGCTATAAAAGGGCTGCAACTCTGCCCATAATTTGTCAGACCCTGCTTGGATTTCAGGCAGCAACTGTGATTTTTGTAATTTTTTCTAAAATTAAATCATAGCATAAACAATGCAACAACAAATTGTGGTAAATAGTAAAATACATTTTCATCTCATTTTCATAAACTTGAACAATCCCAGATTCTTAAAATATTTTTGTCTTCAGTGCATAACCCTTCTGGCACTTGTGGGGCTGGCCGCCTCCAAACCACAAACGTACAGCGGATATAACCGAGAGGATGAACGATACTCGAGAATCCTCCGCTACGATAACATCAACCACGGAGATGGAACTTACAACTTTAATTACGAAACTAGCAACGGGATTGCACACGAGGAAAATGGATATTTGAAGGGACGTGGAACCAACAATGAGATCCAAACTGTGCAAGGTTCTTATCAATATTATTCACCTGAGGGACAACTTATCCAGGGTAAGTGATTGTTGAATGAGTGACATAGTTTTGTGCTCATAAGTAAGATGATGGCAGAACAGTTCTATCTGAATTTATTTTTTGGCTAAACAACTTACATGATAATGAGGATTCTTCTTATTTGCAGTTCGATATACAGCAGACGAGAACGGCTTCAACCCTACCGGGGATCATTTGCCCACTCCTCCCCCAATCCCACCAGTAAGTGGATTATTAGTTTTTCACGAAAGCAAGGAAGTGATTACAAAGTTTGAATGTTTTTCTTATTTTTCAGGAGATTCAAAAATCCCTGGACATAATTTACGCCAATGTCGCCAAACAGCAGCAACAAGGATATCCTGCCGACGATGGTCAGTACAGAGGACCAAGCAACAATCAAAATCAGAACAGGAGACAATACGGATAAACCATAAGCAACTTTTAATTCTGTTAA
Source organism: Folsomia manolachei (assembly GCA_036491905.1). Lineage (NCBI taxonomy): Eukaryota > Metazoa > Arthropoda > Collembola > Entomobryomorpha > Isotomidae > Folsomia > Folsomia manolachei. Next base: position 4,918 of record JAAXNX010003628.1, read on the forward strand.
AAATTCCAAACCCATCAATCCATTCCAGTATTTTCCAGGAACTTGAACCAAATACGGATTATTCCATGTGTAAATTTGTTAAAAAATAAATTATTTTCTCTATAATGCAACGCAGAAACAGGGATTGTCAATTTGGACAAAGTTATAGATTTGTAGAATTCATTGTATGATTAATGACATATTTCTGGAAAAGCTTAAATTATCAAAAACTTTATTTATCCTCCTCTTCTGTATAAATCCCTTCATCATCTTCTTCCTTTTCATTAGGTTTTTTCCAACATCCTGGCCAAGGGGTACAAGTCGGCTCTCTATTTTGAGCAGCATCTGAAGTATCCACACCTTCACCTTAAATTGAGAAGTAATCAATCACATTAGTTACGAAATCAAAATCAATGCCATTATTTTCAGACAAAACAATTGAATGATTACAAGGGGCAGTATTTCTTGCTCCTGGTGCAGCCGATTCCATTGAAACATCGCTTGGTATCCCAACATAGCCAAAGTTGTGATTGAATTTGAGACAATAAATTGACAGATAAGAGTAGTCTGTCACTTTTCCAGGAAGTTTTAGCTGGATTGTCTCTCCAGAATATCGTCTCAATTGGCCACAACTAGAAAAATCACAATGTGTAATGTAACACTTGACAATAATTCAGATCTTTATTCGACAACCTATTGGACTCATCCGGCACAACGGTTGCATCCAGATCAACAAATTCCTTTGTGTAATCGTCATCATTTCCAACAACAAACCAGCTTCCAGGCCCTTCACCGTCGTAAGTCATTCCACTAATTTCTAAGGTCTGCTCGTCCATGACGGACACGTAACCTTTGACTCCATGCATAAAGGAGTGGAATCGACCAATGCTGGTTCCTTTACAATGGACGAGGTCAATTTGGAACAATAGCACGAAACTGATTCCTGCTAAGGCAAGAAATTTGTGGGGGTTAATCATGTCGTTTGTTTTGTACCCTGTGTTTTATGATGCCGCAATACTGCCGAAATGCCTGGATAATTACTCATTCCAAGCTATTTATTCTGCCTACTAAATTTGTGAGACCAGATTAATTTATGAATAATGCGAATAATTACTGGGCTTTGTTGGTTTGGGTCACACAGGTGTTAAGGTTTTGGAGCAGGCAATGTGGGCTAGAATAGTAATTTTGATTGACCCAGAAATTATTTGGGTTTGGACTTGGAGTCATATTCTTTAATTGAGGATTTATAGGAATGGATCTCATAAAAAGACAGAAAATCATGCGATTGTCTCAAACGATGTGTTAATTGATTAAAACTTCGATTTCTGATAAAGCCGTACACTACTTATTTTAAAAATATATGCAAAAAATTATTTGACATCTACGAACTCTGCGGATTTTCTAGATAACACAACTTCACTATTATTAAGTTTTATTTCGAATTTTACTGCCATAAGCGAAACATTTTTACCATATTATTATGCTCAACGAATTTATTAAATATGTCTACTTACATATTACTATTGCCGTTTCAAAATTTCATGCTTATCTTGGGGATTATCAAGATGTGAGAGGTACGGGGATCGAGAACGATACCCCAAAGACTTTAAAAGTCTTTGGAGATGCGGGGTTAAAGAGCAAAAATTTATTGGAGATGGGGGGCATCGATCCCCCTACCTCTCACATGCTAAGCGAGCGCTCTACCATCTGAGCTACATCCCCAGATGAAAAGTATAATGTTTAAAGATGCTTTTGATCCCACGTTGAACTAATTTTAATCTTTTTATTAAAGTTGTTAAATGTCTTTTGATGCTACTACCATGGTCTATATGCTATTACTATGTTAATACTTAAGGTATACCAAACATGCGAAAATGGGCACTTGCATGCAAACACGTTTTGTAGTCACAGCCTAAATTTATTGACCACATCCCCAGGAAAAGGGATAAGAAACTAATCAAAGGTACGTACCTGCGAGAATTATTGTTGGTTTAATTACTTAATTGTTTCGTGATACTAGGACTTTTCAGCTTTGCAAGTTTTTAAAATATGTTGGGAAAAGTTAGAATTTTTATATGCATGGGTAAAATAAAGATTAGTTAAAAACTGAACCTGCTTAACTGAGAGTGCAGTTGAGACACCATACTTGAGCGCCGTGGGAACTGCCCCCATGCGGCCCTGCGTATGCCCTCTTTTCGACCCGTAGGCCCAGGCGAGGAGTTAGTTCCTGAAATCCAAGTCCAAGTCCAAAGTAACATTTGTTAACGTGGTTTTTTCCACGGGTCCACAAATCCAAAGTAACATTTGTTAACGTGGTTTTTTCCACGGGTCTACAAGTCCAAAAAGCACGATTTGTTAACCCAGTTATCACTCTGGGGATCCTCAAGTCCATTAATGCTCGATTTGTTAACCCAGTAATCACTCTGGGGATCCTCAAAGGCTAAAATGAAACAACAATAACTTCAGTTTTATAATATTTTTCAAAAACTTTAACAACATACCTTTACATATTCAAGTTTCCATTACAATTCACAGAATCATATGCCTTATTTCCCAAAATTTGCACCCAATTCGCTTCAGCAGCTCTTCTATTCGCTCGGTTGTTGTCGAATCCTTGTTGAAGTACTGTGTATTTCCTATCCGTTTCCTTATGAATATAATTGAAGTGAACCCCGACATCTCTAAATATTCCAAAGGTGTCAATTTGACGTGGAGGACCAATAAAGGAAGATACAGCTTGGCGACACAAATTTGATTTGGGTCCATCAGGAAAGACTCCACGTAGTGAAAAATTGGTGAAGGATTTAATATGGTCCTTAAATCGAGGATGCAAGCCGTCGGAGTCCTCAACTTTCTGCAAAATTCAAGTAATAATAAACCATTGGTATGAATAATGCAAGAGATGAGTTGAATATAATAATAAGATAAGAAATAAATTAAAAAATACCATATCTGTTTCTCCGACATAATTCGTATAAGCCGGTATTTGCAAGGAAAGACAAGCTGAGCAATGAAGAAGGTAAACTACATCCTCCATTTTGCAAGTGTAGCGTTTTTGCTGGTGATGAATCTGATGTGGAAGAGGACCCCATTGAACAGATGCACTTGCGGTAAGGCAAGGCCCTGTTACATTGCAATTTGCATATCTGCACCAAAATGTCCCGGGTCCCGTGATCATAAATTTGGCATTGCGGTTGATATCGTAAATTAGATCTATTGAATACAATACAAATTTGGAATAATAATAATAATATGAATGCCAGTTTAATGAAGAGTTATTTTAAGTACCTGATTTAGCTCTAATTACATGCCTTAAAGTTTCATCATCCAAGACTGTGGTCATTAATGCGAACTCCGCATTTCGTCCACCTGGTGGACCCCAAGGAATGATGGGGTTGTTGTTTTTCTGCACTATTAGAAGACGCACGCCAGCTGCTAGTGCAACTTCAATCTTCTTAAAATCTGCTTTCAAAATCATACACAACAATGAATCCATAATACTGGGGTACTGCCGTTCGCGTTGACTTTGTGTTAAACCATCAGTGGCGTTCAAATCACAATCTAGGGTGAATGTGTGCACTTCGTTATCATGCATCATATCAACAAATTGTGCAAACAGGGGTGTTGTGGAAAACTTGTAATTTCCGTCTGCCCGGAAACTGTAATGAGGGATTTGACGAGACCAACCTGCATAATGTTAATGTTAATGCATTTATTCTGAACACATCATTAGCATGTTTATAACCTCGTTGCAGTGGAACACCATGCCCATCCAACATTTGCACGCCAGTAATGGTGATAGAAGGCGGATCACAAATTGGGTCTCCCGTTTCCGAGTCCCACTCCCAACATTCTAACAGTGCCTGATCGTGGAAAGCGTTAGGCACCTGTTGCTGAAGAGCTAGCAGGTGGGCTTGTGCTACGGCTAGGTTATGGCGGATGCCTAATAGTTGTTGTTGAGCAGCTTGTTCTTGTTGTTGAAGGAGAGTGATCTGATGCTGGGCATCCGTAATTTGTTGCAGCAAGTTGGGACCAGGCTGTGCAGCCATCTATATTAACATTAATAAAAAGGAGTATAGCAACGGCACGTGGTACATAATAAAAGTAATATTAATTGATGGATTCAATTTTTAGGGAGCATTTAATTCAGTAACGCATAAATACGGCTAAAATACTTGTGAGACTATTTTCAGTGCTTATGAAAAATTGCTTGAAATTCCAGATGTATACATATGTTTGAAGGAGAGCAGTGCCAGAAGAATGTTGAAAAAAGAGAGGATGAGTTTGATGCCATCTTTTTATTGCATTTCGGGTTAAGAATATCTGATCTGAGACTGATGAAACTTTGGAGAAAGTTGAGTCTGGGTGAAAGTTCCAGAGAAGTCCAAACCAAGTTTCGGCTGGAATCCCAAAATCAGATTGTCTTTTTGCAATAAAGGGTCCAATTCAAAATAATTCCAAAATGGGAAAGTATTACGAGAACTCATCCACATCTGCATATTCCTAGGATCAGATTACAGCGTTTGAGGAGATATCCATACAGCACCCACATGTTGTCGGAAGAGACCTTAAATCGTGAATTACGAGGAAACACATTGTTCACGAGAAGAATTTTGACAAAGACGAACCGTGTGCCTAAATGGGGCGAGAGATTTGCCAAGTCCAATTGTGGAAGAGTCCTATCTTACAAGACATATGGAAATAAACGAATGACTCTTTAACTTTTCAGAGCGTAATAGAAAAGGTGATAAACACTCCCGACCCAATCCCGTACTCACGGTGGCCAATCGTATGGCTTGGATAGATTCCCAAATCTACGGGTTTCGCAGGGAAATTGAAGCATTTGGACCGTTTTAAAAAATAACTCTACAAAAGCCTCCGACGGGTTCAACTACATTCTGAGAATGCTTTATCTCAAACACGTACAAAACTTGGTGGAGTCTCCATATCCCTATCAAGTTGCCTCTGCTCTGGAGTGCCCACATTTGACGAAACTAAGAAAAGTTTAAAGAAAAAACCAAAGAAATAACGAAATAATCCCCTGAATAAATTACGCTCGTGTCAAATCCTGGCGTGGATTCATAGTAGTAGTGTTGGTCTCAATCACTTGTCGGAATTATCAATTAAAGGACCCCACAATTTCGCAGGGATGTATATAAGCGTCAAATCAGACTTCAACGATGACACATTGTGTAATGCAATAAAAATCAATCGTATTTATAACTATTAGCCTAACTATTAAAAGTTGTGTACAAAACTATATTGTTAATGCCGTTAGTGAGCCATAAAACAATTACTAATTAAAAAAACCTCCAGTGCAGCATCATATAGCCCGAGCCAGAGTGTAGGTTGTTGTTGACGCGTTTAACAAAGTGTTCAAATCATTCACAACAACCAATTTGACATGTGTACAAAATTTC
>JAAXNX010003629.1:0-10313 GCA_036491905.1 Folsomia manolachei
TTTTATGTCTAGACGATCCCCACTTCATTGGGAGTTGGCGTTAGAAGATCTCAGAACATTTATTGAAGATGCATTCCCAGGTTTGAATTTGTCTCAAAATATCCCATTAATGAGTATGACGTAATTGTTAAAAGTTTACCTCGCTATGTCTTTTCTAGACTCTGTACTGAAAGATATCCATCCTGGATTTGTACATTATCATATTCCAAGTGCTGGAGCAACTTGGGGAGCACTTTTTAGTCAGATGGAGATTGCAAAGGTATGAAAATACGATTATAATATTTATTAAATAAAATAGTTCAAAATATTATTTTTTTATTAATCGAAATCAGGTAAAATTTGACTTGGAAGCATATTCTGTGGGGCAGACGTCACTAGAGCAAGTGTTCCTTAACTTCAGCAAAGCTCAAATAAATGATGAATAAGTTTTCCTTTACAAACATGTTCCTAACATACCGTTAAGTTTGCAAAATATTTATATCATATCCTGATATTCTTAATTAAACATTACCGTTCTTTATATACTCAGTATTTACTCCAGAGTAGTACAATTACCTTACATATAAATAAAGTTATATACTACGCTTACAATACAAATTCGTACACTGACCTAAACCAGTAATAGTTGTTTAAGATTAACATTAAATACAATATACAAACTACAACAGTTACAATAAAATAAAATAAAATCCTAACCTATCAAACAACTTTGCCAATTCATCTATATTTCACATCATCAAAAATTGTAGAAGGAACGAGTTGTGAACACGAAGACTTTTAATGTTTCGATTTTTGCATGACACATGCCTATCAACTTGTTTTCAGTTGCAAATTTTGCATTCTGCATTCAAAATATTTGAACTAGTTCAACAATCCTTTTCAATGATTTGTGGTGTACATACTCGTATTTACATTATTTTAAATTCCGAATACTAGTGCACATTTGCATTAATGCCATTAGAGAAAGAGAAACGACGAGACGGACCAATTATGTTGTCTGTCCACTTGACATTTTGCTCCCATCAGTAGTTTCAAACCAAACAGACTCTGTATTCATGCAAACTTTTAATTTTGCACATGGCATTGTAACTGCTTCACTCAATATAAAAACTATACGTTGACCATTAGTTCAGTCGGTGGAAGGAATGAAATTCTTCTTCTTGTATTTCATTTGTATTACAGTAGTACCCATACCTGCGCGTCCTTGACAAAATTACCGTCTAAACGAAGTTCACGTAACAAGTAGTCCTGCGATCTATAGCTAACAATGAAGTAATCTTGATGTATCAACCACTGGTCGCTTATACACTGTCATGTGTCTTCTTAAATTTTTTTAGTACGTGCAGGTAACGGTTGGGCGAATTGTTAGTTAGTCTATTTCTACTTATCTTTTCCGTGTAATTATAACTTTTTCCTCATTATTGTTTCCATTATGTCCATCTTAATGTTTGATGTATTGTAAGACTACATATACTCGTGTTACATTTAGTTCCAAAATCCTACCGTTTGCAACGCGAATAGAAAAATTTCTGCTGACACTTACAATTTTCCAGAAAATAAAATCAGTTAAGTGAAAGTTGCATTTTACAACATTTGTTTAAATGTGCGGCGGAACATTTTTTAAGTTAATTGCATTGAAGTCAGCTACTCCTTAAACTACAAATATATAATATGCTCCAGCTCATTTAGTATATTAAAGCGTTTTGTTCTCATTTCATGGACATTTATACCGTAAACCTGCAATCAAGTAACTCCAAACTTAGTAAAATTAACGATATTTACGTAACAGCAGTGCACTCTTGAATTTGAACAATAAAAGAATCGATTCGGAGTCAAGTAGTGTGATTTGAATGCAAATTCCGCATTATAATTTATGGAGACGCGTGCACCTTCCCGCATTCGCCAGGAATATTAGTTCTGTTCTACTTTCTGGCCTTTATTTCTAAACAAAGTGTTTTTTGTGTTTGAGTGACTCTATGCAAGCCGTATGGTGGTTATAAATAATAGTTTATGAAAGAGCTAACGAACACCATTTAATCAACATCACCACAAAAACCTGTCATAATTTTGACATTGACTTTATTGGATCATGGCATCCACTCAGAGCAGTAAGCACAACAAAAGGAATATTTTCGCCTTATTCATCTATTTCAAAATGCATTTCATTCAAATATATAAAATATATCTTTCCATAAACAGGTCAAGAAGTTCTTGCGAACAGGAACGATGATGATGGAGTAGTACCAGTCGCAGCAAAATCCGGCAATATATTACTTCGGTTTATTCAGTATCATTATGGGTAACTTTTTAAATAACTGGATTACATATATTAGTGGTAAACAGTGACATTTTCAAGATTTGATACTAAAATTAATTATCTTGTACAATTTTTTACAGAGATACACACTTTGAAAAAAGTGAAAAACAAATTATTCGAGAATCTCATCTTCTTCCGTGCGTACCATTTAATCGTTGGTTCCTCATACCGGCCGCAGTTATCATTCAATTCTGTTGCGGGTCTTTGTACGCTTGGAGCGGTATGGAATTAATTTGGCAGAAGTCAATTTGGCAGAAAATAAGTACAATGATGCAAAAGTTATGGACAGGAACATATTGTCAAAGAAAGCCAAATACTTTGGATTTTATTAAATGCTCTTAGAAAAGCTTCATAATGACCAATTCTGCCAATTTGATTTCATGCAATTACATAAGCATCATGATTTTTTTCAAAAATTGTAACTGTATTTAATTCATTTTTAGTATTCAATCAACCCATTGATCTTCTAATCTATGGTGAAGTAGTAAACATGGCTCCAATCACATTTTATATAGCTGTTGGATGTTTTGGTATCTCTGCCGCTGTAATGGGGCCCTGGCTGGAAAGGAACGGTCCCATGGTTAGTTGCCTCCTAGGAACCACGCTCGTAGTCGTTGGAAATTATGTCAGTGCCCTAGCCCTTCATTTGCGCTTGATTTGGCTTCTTTTCTTAGGCTATGGTAAGGAAAACTGAAAGTACTCTTAACCTAAAATATATCCTAAAATATGAAAATATATTTTTAGGGGTAATAACAGGACTTGGACTCGGCCTGTGTTATATCTCCCCCGTCTCTGCTATTCAGAAGTATTTTCCAGATCGACGAGGTATGGCGTCTGGCTTTGCGGTTTGTGGCTTTGGCGCAGGAAGTATAGGAATTGCAAAATTACAACTCCCTCTCGTGAACAGTGTTGGACTGCCACTTACATTTGTTGTGCTGGGTTCATCTTACTTGGTGTTGATGGTTTTATGTGCCCTGTGCCTTAGGACACCTCCGCCAAATTTCACCGTTGAACCCAAACAAGATCCTAAAAATCAAGAAAATGGCATGGAAAATGGGAAGTCTTCAGGAGAAGCAAATCTAGGCCAAGTCGAAGTTATTGAATCAGCCCCAATCAGCTTAATAGATGCCTTAACTTCTAATAATTATCGTTTTATGTATGCTACCATGTTAGCCAACTCTATTTTTGGGCTGGTCGTCATTTCAAGATTTGCAAACATGACGAAGGATATATTCGGCAAGACTGCGGACGAGGGATCAACGGCTGTGTCAATTAATGGATTGTTCAACTTGGGAGGGCGCTTATTTTTTTCGGTCCTTTCGGATTACATTGGCAGGAAAAACTGTTTCCTCATCATGTTGACTTCGCAGCTAATAATAATTGGAAGTTTTTCAACAATCACTACAACTCATACGTATTGGGCCTTCCTTTTAACAATGTGGCTACTCACTGCCTGCTATGGTGCGGGTTTTGGTGTGGTTCCAGCCCTCTTGTCTGACACGTTTGGAGCAACAAATATCGGAGCTTGTCATGGAGTTATACTGACGGCCTGGTCAATTGCAGGTTAGCTCTTATTTTAAAAATTTATAATTTAAAATAAATTAAAAAAAATAAATTTAAGGAGTTGGTGGGGGTCTGATTTTCACGGCCTTGTTTAATGCTTACAAAGACACTGCCCATCCTTCCGATCCTCATCCGTACAATATCAATGTGTGGTGGATTTTCGCAGTGGTTTTACTTGGATGGTTTGCCCTGCTCTTCGTGACACCCACGGAAAAAGACAGAGCTTTTACGAGAAGACCAAGACAATTTTTAGGAAGGATTCTTAATCGATTGACAAACCGGGAGAGAAGTTTTGAAATGAATTGAAAAAGTTGTTGTATTGCCTTTTCTATTTAAACATTTTTCGAATCCACATGCACATACCTATGTATTTGTGAACCTGCTTGCATTTTTATGTGACACATTTTGTACCTCATTTTGAAGTATTTTAAATAATTCATAAGGAAATGACATTACGACGAATGGCTAAACTAGTGTGATACCCATAATGACATAATTTTACTATTACAATAGTCACAAGGAATAAAATACGAAAGCAGACAAACTTTATTTAATTTATATTTTAATTTGTGCAACAATATTATAAAACCTGAATAAAATAGGAATGTAAAGATCCGCCCATGTATATAAGAACATTGTCATCCACCCATTCCTTGTAATTTAGTCACCTCAAACAGACATTGATGATTTAACTTAATACATATATTTGCAATGACATTTGCATATCACATTCTTATGGCCATAGATTCGATTCAATATTACAATACAATTAACTATACTAAATTAATATCATCTTATTTACACAAAGTCAAAAAAACTTAAGTCATCCTTCAGAAGTCGATATCTATATCGAGCTGCAGATACTCGTCGATTTTTTTTCGATAGGAATAATGAATTCGTTTTGCATATTCTTATTATCTTTCATTCCTTTTTTGTTTTACTTAAGGTATACAAAAATTTGTTCAAATCAGTAGTACTTAGTAGTTTTTTGTCAAACATTTTGTTAAATACATTTCCTACAATTGAGAATACGGAATTTAATGTCAATCCCAGCTCAAACGATTTTGTAGCGTGAAAATATTTTAACTAAGGAATCCGGCAGCTCGGAGTAAGTCCATGATTCGCATCTTCTGAATTTTTTTGGTATCCCACTCTCCAACAATGGTCTCGCCCTCGACGGGTAAAGACTCTTTTGCCAAAGCAGATGCCAAAGCTTGATTTCTGGGGAAAAATTAAGATGCTTTGTTATATTTACGCAATTTATTTGTACATGTCAGTATATACCTGAAATATCATAGATTTGAGCCAAACCTCATGTCGCCAATATAAGTATTTCGAAAACCCATCAATTTTGCATTGAATTAAATAATGGAATTGAGCAACTTAAATTATGACTACTATTAAAATACATGCCTTGCCCAGAGTACAGGAGATGGCAAACAAATTTGGGTTGCTTTTAAGTTGGAATTTATTTAATTTGTTCTTCAAACTATTATTGGTGACGGTTTCCTAATCTCGATCTCACAATTTTTAAGAGACCGTGAGTAATAAAAACCCTGAATTGGATCACAACTTACAAACGGTTTATTTAAGTTGTTTAACAATGCAACGCTTTTTTATTACAATGAATCACACTCACATTTTAGTACTATCAATTCCTTTGTCAGTCAGTAAAGAAGTGTCACTGCCCAACCAAGCTATCCATTACCTTGTGAGAATGCTATACATTGCATATTATGTCACAGCATTTCTTACTCCGGTTTTTAGTAGCAAGTTGAACAAAGACTGCATGAATTTTTCTGCAAAACAATGCTGCATATACCGTAAATAACACATTTGCCTTGGTTTTTGGTTTTGGCATTGGATCATGTCGTCCAAATGAGTAGGAATTTAATATCTACTAGAATAATTGTAGTGCATCTACAATACAATGTTCTATTCAAATATTTGAAAAATGAAATATTTCATCAACTATAATATATGCATACTTGACCATGGTTTGGAAATGTAATAGGCATGCGAATAGCTACAAAATAACGAGTAGACAACAACGAGTAGACAACAACGACATGCTCATAAAAAGTGTCTAATTCAACTATAAACTTGGATCTTGACTTACTTGTAAAATTTATTCTTTAAATTGTCTGGCAGCGTATCATCAAACCTGCTCGCTTGCTCCACAGTTGGATTCCTGATTAATTTGCGTTCTGAAAATGGCTCATGTGAAATCATTGTATTTTGATAAGAAGTTGGCACATTGTCATCTTCCCTTTCATCTTCAGCATTTAGATAATTGTTTATTTGAAATGTTCCTTGGGCCACAGGGGACTGATGCCTCTGTCGTTGATGTTGCTGCGGTTGCTGTGAGTAATAGTCAACATATCGGTCTTGGCGACGTTGGGGGTGATGTTGAATAAAGTGATGAGATTGGGTTTGGATTGGAGATTGCAAATTTGAGTTAAAGGCAAAATTATGCCGAGCACGAAGATTGCTTTGTTGTGTTAATTGCTGAGAAGGGTATGGTATCGATTCAGGGTGGTAGTGGCCATGAGCTTGAGAGAATTGTGGGGCCGCAGCAAATTGTGGTTGTGGGGTGTAAACTGGAGAACTGGAGTGATGTGTAAAATATGTCGGGGAATGTGCAGGAATGGCAGATCCCAAATTGAAGTGAGAAATTGAAATCCCTTCAAAGCCAGCCGGAATAGGACCAAGTGGAGGTATTCCACCACTGCTTGGTATAAGCCGAGGAAGTTGGCTATTTTTTCAATGAAACAATAAAAATTTAGACATTTCTTATTGGCAAGGTCCATGTAAACGACGACATAAACAATTCATATACATAAAATAACAAAATTTTAGAGCTTGAAATAATTGGCCACCAATGAACTTTGTTCGTAAACAATTTTAATTAGGAATATTTCACAGATATATACTGTCGTTCTTTACAGCCGATTTAATACCATATGCAACTGGCGAGATACTGCATTGTTTTTTGTTCATCTCCAGTGCATTTACATGCAATTACATTATAATTTGTACACATTTTTTGACAATTTCAGTATTTCGTCAAGATGGTTTGAAGTTAAAACCATCTTGTTAAACTTTAACCAATGTAAGAAATTTTAAAAGGCAAATTTAGGTAAAGTGAGGTAACATATACAATTTCACTATAGTTTTCAACTAACGAGCTACTAGACGAATGCAAGCAAGCAGATTATTACTTGGTGCCACCAAGTTGGTGGCCAGTAATTTTATGTGCATGGCTGGCCAACCTTTCATGAAAATTGATCAAGACTGGTGTTCTACTGAATAGGTTCAAGTTTGACATAATTCTGAGTTCCGCTAACAAATTTTGTAGTATTGCGAACTAGGTTTACATTTTAACAGTGGGTTGTGGACTTGTAACAAATATTTAATTTGACAACTTGCAGCTGTACGTTTCATTTGGAAACTAACAAACAATCAGGTTAAGCAGTTGCATGTATTAAATCATTGTTATTAAACAACATTTGTGTGTCACATGAAGGAATTTTGAATTCTTGCGTGCATTTTCATTCAATGAAAAGTTTTTGGAAACTAATGAAATGAGAAAAATTGAAGCTTTTTTTACGTAATACAGTAAATTTTACTTATGATACCTGTAATATCCGGGATTTAAACGTGGCTTATTTTGTTTTGCACCTTCCTCTTTTTGCTTCACAAGAATGGGGCCTTGTGCTGAAACACAAAACAGAATCATGATAATCATCTGGTCTAACAATTCCCATATGTGCAATAGGTACTTATTTGCTAGATTAAGTATATGAGAACACACTTCCCAAACTTCGGCAATCAACATTTTACTTGACATTTTCAAAAGAAAGCTACTTAGGTATAAAGATTTCCCAATCCGGATAAATAAAATAAATAAATAAATATAATTGAAATGAATAAACGGATAAACGGATAATTGAAAATTAAATTGTAAATAGATGTTTAAAAATAGAGCAAGTTAAATCTCATATGATTGTTACCAAAACCCGCATGTAAACGTAGTAATAAATAAAAATATGCAATAAAATACCTGTGTTAACAAAAAATCCATGATCAAACAATGGCAATCCGCTGGCCACAAATTCATCTATTTGCTTCAATTCATCCAAAGTTCTTAGAATAAAAAATTAAAATTAAAATTAAATTAAATTAAATTAAATTAAATTAAAATATTTTTTACGTGGTCCGATGATGATATTCATCAAGCGAAGAAGTCGGTCCGCAAAAGCCTTCTTCAAAGAAAGCACACAAAATCAACACAAATATTTTCAGAGACTGCATTTTTTTATTATCACTTTCAAAATTTAAACTATTTATTGTTCCTGGTTATTCCAAAGTTGTATGCAAATTCACAACCATGTAATTATTTATTGAGTCTAAGCACTTGAAGACAGTCTGAAACGCACTGACTGTTTGAGACAACGCTTAGTAAGACAATGCAATAATGAGAATAGCACTCGATATGCACTTGTTGTACTATGTATGTAAATTTCACTGACCATCGAAAACGGGAGCACACATGTAAGTTGAAGCTGCATTTATGAGAGAGATTCTCACAATAAGACGGATGTAGGCAGAAGGGGTATAGAAAAAAACATACAAAATAGTCTCAACAATACGATGATTAGGATCCCATCCTAGTTTGATGTAATCCTCAAGTTAAATAAAACGATACAAGGGCAGCCTTCCCTTTATATCCACACTATCTGACCTTCCACATTAGGAAGTACAAAAAGTTACGTTGAGACGCTAGTTTAAGTCGTGATGAGTGTTGTCAACTATTAGCTTTGATTTCTTTTCTTATGATCTTGTTTTGGTAGTCAAACAGATATCATTCCAGACGGTGTCTGATCTTCTGGTCCAGTGGAATAAGCACACCTCTACCTCAACTGACTATTATTTGTATTGTTGCGTATGAATTGTGTGGTATAATTGTTGCATTACATACAACGCGGTCTGTCAAAGGATTCAGAAAAGTTTTACTATGGTGTTGAACGAGTGGTCACAATTTGTGGAATGAGACGATCTTGAGCTGACGTTGTATTTAATAATATAGTAAATAATGCATCATCATTAGCACTGAAATAAAATGTTTTCTTATCTAGGTCTCGCAGTTTTTAAGGATTCCATTAATCATGCTCTTGTATTCATGAAATTAAAGGAATGCTGCAAAAATTGGCTTAAAAAGAGAGTTAAGTTAAAATCAAATGAACGCCAGGAAGAGTTATTTTATTAGCCAAAAAGTATTTCAAAATAATCTCATTTGAAATTATTTATAAAGCAAAACTTATTTTTAGTTACATTCACATTTATTTGTTTTGTAAATCTGCCAACTTAAATCAGGTCCGTTAATTTCTTATCTAGTAATCGGATAATAAATCTGCTGTCAAATATTGTCAAGAGATTGTTGAAATCCTAAAACTTTGGGGAATCGAGTAATGTGTGATCTCAAATAAATTTTAATTTTAGATGCCATTTGCATTAAGAAGCGTGACTACGACTTTTTCATGAAACCTATCACTTCTACGCATAATACAGGTATGCGCATTCCATGACTTAAAGTATTCGTAATTTTTGTTACACATTCTTAGTCGAAATGTGTATGTTACAAATGCACTTATGTCACTACTGGCCAACTTCGTAGGTTCATTTCTTACGTCATTAAATCTTCATTTTGTGGTAATAATTAGCAATTAAGGATTCGACATGTGGCAACTTAATAGATTTGCTTTAATTAAAAACGTGGTTGAAAAAATACGCTAAATGAAACGTACAAATTAAGAGCGGAACATAGTAAAATACAGGACGCGTTGGTTTGGTTAATAACTAAACTGGCAATGTTGGACGACTAACGAGTTGTGACTTAATGTCCATAAAAAGTTCAACTGTTTAAGTAAAACAAATAAGCAAGTGAGCGTCATGAAACGGCAGTCAGCCGAAGCACTACAATGAAATAAAAGCGGACGCATTGGTGTTGTTTCTCTTGTTTTTTACAATAATTGACCTTTCCCATTTCTGACACGATCTTTCAGATTTGGATTCCTACTGCGACAATTTAATTGATTTAAAGTTTGCTTGATTCGGTTAGAGGTTAGAGTAAGGTAGCACGACATTGGATTCAATTTGAAGATGACCATTTGGTCTTGATATCATGTATCGCCAGAATAAATATCTGTTGCATTGTGGTATCGTTGATTAATTTAAAGTCTAAGACTTTTTATAAAAGTGATTTATGATATTTTATTTCATTCCATATCTTGAGACGCTGTGCTTTTAAAGATTCGTAAAGCGTCATTTTGCGTTATCATATCCGTAAATTCGAAACAATTCAACCTTCACAAAGAGTATTGATATCAAAATATTAATACCATGACCATGCATAATACTTTTTTGTCAAGTT
>JAAXNX010003630.1:0-10313 GCA_036491905.1 Folsomia manolachei
GTCTAAGATTCACCATATACCATGAACGCATGTCTCACTCATTGCGATTACGACAATCTAGAGGCTCATCCCCAATATAACAACATATTAGTAAACGCAATTTCCTACCGGCTACTACTTAATTCTAGCCTAATATTAACAATCCATGAGCGATAAGTATTGGAAAGAAAATGTTTATCCTTCAATTCAGGTCGGCGTCAAGCATGATTCCAATTCTTAGTCGATACGAGCATTGTTTCATTCAACACCTTGAAATGACCACTGCAAAACAAATCTATAAATAGATTTGAAAATGTTGTTGGAAATATTGATTATACATTTTGCAACTTTCAATAATGAACTGGGAAAATTTGTTGAAGTATAATAAATTGTATGTAACCCAGTCACTCCCATTGGCTAAACCCTGGAACTTCTAATTGAAATCCTTTAAATAAAGGCGATTAATTAGGAAACAGGCTTTAGGTAGATTGGGCAATAATCTTGTATCAATAATGGAATACAATTAACTAGTCAACCTAACAAAAGCCACTTATCCTGCCAAATGTTTTCAATCCTGCCTATTGTCACAAATCAATTACTTTTACACTTCGTATTAATTATTGCAAAGAGTACAACTTGTTCAACACCCTTTACTGATGGGTGATTGACTTATATTACGTGCATTCTCCCCTCAATCATTTTTCGTTAATATTGCAAACTCAGCCAACCCTATTCTGTTGTTTTCTGTTTCTCCCAGGATAATTGATTGCTTACTGCAGATTTCTTTATCAACCACTTACACTACAACATACAGACTGTATGCAGTACAGGGTGTCAATAAGTTGAACATCATAGTAACTACAGTTTATTTAAATGAAATAAGCATAAAAGGTTGTTGTACACTTGCCCATATAATTTATTAATAAGTAAAAATCCTCGCAAGAAATGTACATAAACAATTAAAACTATGCAAATGTGGATAAAACTTGTTGATTTACCCTTTGAAGTTTACAACGAAATGCATACTAATCTACTACATTGCTATCCAATTCTATGTAAAGCTCTTGCAAATTCATGACAGACACTTCAAATCAAGTTGTAAACTAAACTCTTAAGGAAGNTATCCAATTCTATGTAAAGCTCTTGCAAATTCATGACAGACACTTCAAATCAAGTTGTAAACTAAACTCTTAAGGAAGTTATTTATGATTTGCACATTTAAACACATCCTTTACTTCGTAAATCAAATCTTTGTTTTAAGTTGTGCATGCCTTACAAACATAAAACACGGCACAAGGCGAAGAAATAAAAAAATACTTGTAAAAACATACAACCACAACGAAATGCGTTGAAAATTTGAATGACTTTGGCATTTTGACAATAAAAAACTGCACCCAAACTTTGGGTCTTGACTTAAAAAATATCAATAACACTGAGAAACAAGCAAAAAAATGCAATGGGGCATGCGACATACCGCCCAAACTTATTTATTGTCACCTTGCAACAGTTCGCAGCAATCCGTTTTTGGACAGGTAGGTGACAACGCCAAAGTCAACTGAGACACAAGCCAAACCCAATCCATGCCTGACATAAGAATAACATTAACATTAAGAATAACAATTATGGCAAGTTCCGTGTGGTATTTGACAGTAATATGTGCCTACAGTATGTATATATATGCGTTGTCAAAAAATGAGTACCAAAGTTCCAAAACTAAATGCGATGAATGAGCCAGCAAATTTGAAAAAGGTGAATTTCTTCAGTTCTTTTATGTACGTGCCAAATCGTCTGGATTTCAAACTCCGAAATATGTACCGAGTAAGAAAGAGTTTTTAATTACGTTTCAAGTGTGAACAGAAAATTACGTAGTTTTTTGCCAGTGATCCCGCATTTTCCATGAATGGACATTTGCCAACCTACCATCCCTAATTCTTAAGTATATGAAGTGAGTGAGGGCATTTAATGAAGCCAAACACGTACGACAGGCCATATCGCTTAGTTCGCTCTTTTTCCACCAATTAATTCCTTCTGAGGTATCTCCATTGGTGAAGAGAGGAATAGAAGACGCAACCTTCATAACTCCCTGAAGAAAAAAAGAATGCTTCCTCCCAAAGGGATCGGTAATTTCATTAAAGTTTGCCTCATCAATTTTACCAATATGAAATTATGTGCAAAGGGGAGTGGCAGAGCAGGTACAAATAATGTTAATGGAATACGTTCACAAAAGTGAAGGAATTCATAAGGTAAGTAAACAATAAGCAGGGGTCAAATTAAGGTTATTCGACACAAAAATCCATTTCAAACCAAAAGCAACCAAAGTCAATGTCATTTTATTGCAGTAACTTGTTTGTTGGCTTTGCCATGAGTAAAATTGATGCTTCCAGTGCTAACTTTAAATTACCAGTTTCTTTAAACGCATTAATTTAATTTGTGCATGTAACTTAAAGTGGGGCTTTTAAACGCAGAATATTGAAGTCTGCAGATAATGCTCAGATTCCAGATACATAGCACTTTGGTAATGTACAAATTGTACGATCACTCATTGATGTGATGCCCATCATTTCTTACAAACATTGTAACTTTATTTGGTTTTGCTTAGGGCAAAAGCTACCCAGACCTGTCATATCTGTATTCATTAATCATACTGTATTATGAAGTATACTATATTATGTAATTCTGAAACAAAATAAGCATGTCAAGCTTCTGCTCCAGAAATTTAACTAAAATTTAGATTAGTACGCAGTAGTTAATAACTAAAGGCTAGCTAAATGTATTTGGTAAAATAATCCTTTAAGACTTGTTAATTGTTGTTTTAAGCTTTTAGTAGTAAAATATTACTAATAATTTTAAGTTGCTTTGCCTTGAGCTGAGATTTTATGGAATCTGCAGAATATTATTATACTTGCAGCTTATCCTTCTTGTTAATTAGTAAAACTAGCCATGCCCAGTAAAAGCACGACGATTCATTCGTGCAATAATTATCACTTGTGGAGAAATAACAAATAAAAAACTGCTCACGACCTACCATCATGCAAAGCAGACGGTGAAAAATTGCAGATTCTGATGGTTTATTAGAAAAATTGTTAACCGCTGAGAGCAGTTCCATAAAACACTCCAGTCATTTGTGGCTTGGTCGTGTTCAAAGCAGTGTCGGATAAATTTCTAGTTAAGTTGTTTGTTGGTTTGGAATGGTCACGTCTTATCCGATACTTGTGATGGGTCTCTCTCTTCTTCCAAAATTCATTTATTATCTTCTAATTGAAGTTTAACAAATAATGCAAGCAAGGGCAAGGACATTTCCTAATCATTCATCTTCGTTTTAGTAGCTTGCCAAGTTGATGAAGGATTGGCAAATAATGTGCAAATAATCCACAGGCACCACAAGCAAGGATTCATTTTTTATGCCATAAATTAACAGCATATTGTCTCATTTCACTTGTCCTATTGCTGTACAAGCGTGCCACTGCAAACTAAGAGTTTACATGCAGAAACTATGTACTTATGACGAGTCATTAATTTACTAATTCTAAGCGGTAATTAATATACTCAATGATGTGAGAAAATACTAAATGGTATAATAATCCTTGGACAATGTTTCAATGATTTCTCATCACATCATACCAAAATCTTACACCGATTACACACATTTTTTCACACTTATTTCCACTGTTTGTTTTTACGTAATGTCATAGTCTAAAGCGTCTTTACAAAATAAGTTTTGTGCAACAGAATGAGTTAAATAAATACAGCACTTATTCTGGGAACTCAAACATTGAAAAATTCAATATGTGCATAACCAAATGAGACCTAGCACTACCTTCGCATGAGTCCTGAGCAGATTCAGACTCTATTTATTTACAATTTTCAAACCAGGTTTATTTGATATGGAATTATCTTTGGGTATTTGCATTGGTTTGGTTAGTTTATTCAGCCCAATTCAATCCAACTTATCTACAAGTCAGGCACGGATTGTATTAAATGTGAGAAAGTTTTCCGGATGTGCATGTTTTGCAAGGAGGATGCTGTGGTACTTTTCACTATCAAAACTGTTAAAAATCTCAAGCCAGACGATTTAAAATCATGATTTGAGATTGAAAGCATTTAACCTTGGAGCTTTTCTGCAGCAGTAAAGCAACTTGACATCATCTCATCCTCATTTTAGCATTTATATCTGAACGGAAAACGTCTACTGTGCAATTGGACTGGATTCCACTAATCGCTACGACACAGTCATCCGAATCTGTGGCCACTCCATTGTGACGCCCATTAAATTATTTTAATTGAATTTTCCACACAATTTTAACCAGTGGAGTTTGTCATTCTTTGTGTCTTGACTGCCATTCTCTGGGGTTTGTAATGTCGAGCTGCACATCATTATTGGCTGATTATATAAGACGCAAAAGCAGGCGTTCGGCTGGTTGTCCTTCAAAAACTGCACAATTTCCGAATTGGTCAACAGCACCACCCATGAATTTAGACTAGGACTTGTCCATGACATTTACAATTTACTACGTGAACACATCCAATTTCAATTAGTGGATGGAGCAACTTCTCGTTTGGCAAATCTGTAATTACCGTGTCGTGGCTTATAAGCCACAAGATTTAATAGGATGCACCTACCACAAACCCGTCAACTCTCAACTCAACACAAATTAATGGTCCTCCCAACAAATGAGAGAGCAGAACACAATTCCTTGGCGTCTGTCCAGCTAACCCTGTTTTATTCACTGGATAAATAAAAAGAGGACACAATACGCCAACGCAAATAAGCTTGACGAGACGAGACGAGACGAGACGAGATGCCTATCAATACACTAAATAACGCAACTAGACTTGTGATGTGAAATATTTTTACAATAAACCAATTCATGACTACAATGAATTTGATTCAGTAAAATAAGTCAACTCTCAACTCAACACAAATTAATGGTCCTCCCAACAAATGAGAGAGCAGAACACAATTCCTTGGCGTCTGTCCAGCTAACCCTGTTTTGTTTTATTCAGTGGATAAATAAAAAGAGGACACAATACGCCAACGCAAATAAGCTTGACGAGACGATGCCTATCAATACACTAAATAACGCAACTAGACTTGTGATGTGAAATATTTTTACAATAAACCAATTCATGACTACAATAAATTTGATTCAGTAAAATACATGTAAGAGAAGGAACGCCTTGAGATGGTGTTGTCCTCCGTTTATAAAGCTAAGCTTCAAAACATCAACATCAAAAAGATGTTGACTTGATTGAATCCATTCCAATCCTCCTTTACTCAGCTTTTTATGGATGTCATTTATAAACATGAGATGAGATAACATTCCATCACTAAACTTACCGGTCTTTATGTAGCGATTTTCATTGTTTCTGTCGACAAACCACTAAAATTCAGAACGAATGATGCATCCCTTAAAACTATTTCTTCCTAAAAGTCGACTCAAATATATTCCAAGTGGAGTATGCGACTACCTAGCTAAACTGTTATTTACTCGAGATGAAACTTGAAGATGGCTTTGTCTTGTGTGAGTAAATATTTTTTATGGAACATTCTTACATTAGGTGGGTCCCTAGTATTTGTGGACAGCTACATATGAACAGGACAGCTAAATGAAAATGATGCATATCTCTCCAAACAGCCCACATAACATGGAAAGAATAACAATTTGTTCTTTTAAAACCTCTCTGGGAATACGAGTAGATGCTCTGTTCCAAACTTCAGTTCATTAGCATATTCAGGAAGAAAATTTTGTCGTCATTTCAAAACGAGTAAAGGAAACAAAAGGTTAAACCATTCATTTGATACTGTATTCTAAAAAGCAGTTGGTTTGTATTTTGTTCTCTGGTGAAAAGGAAATAAAAGGTTAAACCATTCATTTGATACTGTATTCTAAAAAGCAGTTGGTTTGTATTTTGTTCTCTGGTGGAAAATATTAAGTCACTCATGTTACGTTAAACAGGATTACCCTTCGTTTAGATCTTATTCCTTGAGATAAGAGCTAAAATAAGTAAAATAATGGTATGTGGTTTCATTCAATTTAAGCCTGTTTTATGATTCTTGCATGGGATACAAAACATATAAAAATATAATTCAACACATCAATTTAAGCAACTGCTCAACCTTCTTTTATGAAAACAAGCTAAAAACAATTAAAACGCATAAAAAGCACTTACTAAAATTGGAGTTAGGATAAAAAATAACTAGTCTAGTCCTAAATTTGTAAGGCACACATTTTGCTATAAGCAGGTAGTATATTATGACATATGCAGGTAGATATGTATTCCAAGAAATATTAGTCACCAACATGTGACAGATGCTGGAAGATAAATCATTCGCAAATGTAAAAGTTTCCTGTGATTAACAAGGATTTCAAGTGCTCATTAACAATTCTTGAAATGTTCATGTCGGCAGGTTTACAAAAACTTTGGAATCACCATCCATTAATTCCCATATATGCTTATCTGAATCTACTTGAGGAGAAAGATGGTTGATTTTTTCTTGTCATAATATTCGACTCAGGCTCAGATGTCCAATAAGTTAAAGTAAAAAATTTTAGATTAAAAATTGAAATCACTTTGTTAACTTGGTTCTAAAAGAGGGTGTAGGTAAAGCAAAAGTGCATGCCACAGAAAATGAAAAGAATCAGTTTTAAAATGGCAACATCTTATTATGATGGGCGTGATGATGTTGATAGATGATATGCATCATGGAATGGGCTAATGGTACAAAACTTATTATTTCTCCAGGTACGTATGCAATACATTGTACACCCACAACCTACACATACGAAGAAGATCAGGTTATGCCATTAACTAAGAATTACACAGAGAATCCGTTTATCCTTATGCAAATTGGGGAACGCCTATGTTTCAAACAAACGTGTGAATTCTCAAACTTAAACGTACAAAATTCAAATATCGCTTTATGGTAAGGATTTGTGTAGACATTTTGTGTACGGCTTTTTACTTCGAATATATTTTTGCTATTCGCTGGAAAATTACGAGAGTTCCAAATGCTTTCTTCAGTGAATCCTTACTACAATTTTGGAGTCGCTAGCATAGAGATTCGTTCGCAAATCATAAACTAAATTAGATTTTCATTTGGGAAGACGATTACGACATCCTATTTCTTTTTTTTCGTAATATATGAAGTTTGTATAGACGTCAATTCATCCCCAATTACTCTAATTAAGGTAGATTGAATAGCTAGCAGTCCCACAAATCTAATAACCATGCATGCATTTTAGAATTCAATTTTGGAACAGCATGAGCCTGACATAACAATTACATCATCAAAATCCTGAGTAAATTTCAACAATACAAACTCCGACTTAAAAAAAACTGTTTGACTCTAATAAAAAACAAATTAAACAATTAACGATCCATCTTAGCCTAAAAAATTCTTGTGTAATGAGTATGTCAACATAAAATTGCTGTGTCACCAATGTAATCGCGTCTCACCATCGCATTGCATTGCAGGCAACAGCAGCATTCAGAATGTGAACACCACATCGTCCGCGTCCTTCCCCCTGGTCCTGGGATTTATTAATCGATAAGGTACACGGAATTTAAGTCGACGTGAATAGACGACAAAAAATTATATCCCCGCATTGTTGTCGGTTGTGTAACAACATGAACCAATTTTACGCACATGGTTTATTGTAGGAACTAAATAATAATTTAATCGGCAAAGTCAAGCAGCATTAGCAATCCAATCAATTTTCATTCAACCTGTATTCTTCATCCATCTAATCTGCCAACATGAGTTTGTTTATCAGACAACAACATAACATGGGACAAGTTCTTCTTTACTTGAGACTTGACTTGTGTTATCTATAGCAGAACATAAGTAATACACGCGAAACCAGCTAGTTCGCCACGGTCGAGTCTAATAATAAACAAGAAGCCGTAATGAGTGTGTAAGTGCAAGTGATGTTTGAGTTAACTACTAATTTCCGCCTCAAGGTTCAATCTCCAATTTAAAACCTTCTCATCCGAAAAACATGAACCGAGATATCGGCCCTTTTAGTTTCATATGCAAGCCAACCCAACTAACCACTGCCTATTTTAAGTGTATGTAGAGATTGTACAGAAACAAACCTCCACTCCGTTGCAATTGTAAGTTTTGTGGCTTCATTGTGGTCAAGTATTGTAAAACGTGTTGGAGGAACCGGCAGGCAACTAGCCAAACCAAGAAGTGCTTGACAAGGCATTGCATACTTAACCAACACTGCTGCTGGTTGGTCTATCTGTTTGGCTTGCAATTATGTGCATCACAAGTTGCAAGGTCCATCGCCAAAGAAGTAAAGTATGAATGAAGAGGAAATATAACATTTACCAACTCAACCATTGAATTTGGCATGTTTCCCGATAACTTTGGTTTATTGCATGCATTGTTCTGTTTTGTATCAAAAAGCAAAATGCATTAAAACGACTTCAATTGATGGCGGCCAAAAACTTCATCCTAAAGTTATGGAATCACTGCTTTCAAAATATGGTTATGTCATATGGGATACGCAACAATTAATAGACAAGTATGAAATATTTAACACGATCACTACTCACTTACTACCACATTTGATGACAAGATACTGCATATTGATAAAACCGGCGAAGATATGAAACTTACACAATACCTGTTTTAGAGATATGACCAATTTTGGGAAATATCCTCAATGTTTAGCTCAACTGTAAATTGAAACGTTTAATTGGAAATTTGAAACTGAATGACGAATTCAAACTTTGATTCCGTCAGTGGTTGGATGAGTTGTTATTCTTTAAGTACCTGTTTTTCCTGCAACGCAAACCCTTATTTGGAACTGGCCAAGGTTTGTGATAAATTTCTGCTACTGATATTGCATGGAAAACCGTCGATTGCTCTCTGCAAATTTTTAAAAGGTAAAAACACAGTAAAATTTAAATGACTTCAGAAAGATTAATCCAATTGTTGGGGAATGTCAAATAAATAAATATGTTAAGAAAATAGTGTACGAATATATATTTTTTGATCAATGTTCTAAACTAAATGTCTCGTCCATCCAGTATAATCTATAACAAAACTAGTAACCAAATTGCACATTATCTACAATTCAACTTCTTGGATCATATAAGCTGAATACAAATACTGTGTCTGAAACTGTGAGTAAACGATCAAATACAAACGATGCAAGAAGTTCTTGCCAAGTTTCATTGCATGTAGTTAAGCTAACACCTTTCCAACGTTAACGGAATACAACTTTACTCGTTACTTGGCTTACCATTAATGTTAGTTTGGCTCTGCACTGCAGAATCAGAGTTAGCAAGTTACCTTCGGAAAAAGATTTTTAGTTAGTTGGCTTTGATACGTCCTCTTGGACGCATTCAGTTAAAAGATTGATCCATTGTGTTGCATGAAATTAAGGAAAGAATCAGCGTTTGGTTTTTCTTTACAAGTAATCAGCTTATACTATTGCGTGTAGTTAAGTGAGCGATCATAGCAGTGCAACATTGATTTATGTACAGTGAAAAAGTTGTAAGTTCCTATTGCGTAATACTTAACAAAAATAAAGCATAAGGAAAGTGCAAAAGTGTTCTCGAAAGACAGGAAGGTCACTGGATTGGATTGCGATTGTACGGGATTGGATTGACTCTGATTTTAATATGACAGGTGAGTTGGTTCTTTGTCTAACGATTGTGCAGACTTGGACACAAGAGTGGATAATTTTACAAATGTCGAGAAGAAGTTGGATGTTAGATCGAAGTCGTTTGGTTGGATCGTTCAAATTGCATTGATTGACTCTGGACAAACATTTTCCGGTGGATTTTACTATTTTCGCTCCCGGAATCCACTTTCACTTCTAAATTTGTTGGTTAGCTCGCATTGCTTTCTATTTTGTGCCTTTCTAATAGAAAGGCTATTCTCGCATATTCAGAATATGCAGGAATTATGCACTGGAGGGGAGGACTGATTTATGTGGTTGATTCAGTTGGGAAAGGTTTATATTAATCTAAGTGAATTGTTGAAGTGCAACACGAAAATCATTGACAATAGTTTGAAGTTAGCCTTACCAGCGGCTTGTTATTCTTAATATATCTACTATTTGTACGTAAAAAATCTCATTAATAAGGCGACGTATAAAATTGTGGTTAGTTCGTAATCGTTCAAACAATCAGTTTAGATGCAGAAGTACAATGCAGAACAAAAAAATATTATTTTCATTTATTTCCTTCAAGTTTAGGTAAGTTGTTCTCATAATTTCATCTTATTATTACTGCTCTTGGTCAGGATCCCATTATTACTTTCCCTTGGCTGGTACTGGTACTTGTTGAAGCATCCTGTCGTGACTACTGCTGCACTT
>JAAXNX010003631.1:0-10310 GCA_036491905.1 Folsomia manolachei
AAACTCGGATAATAATCTAAAATTAAAGTTTGAAATTTTTGTGCTTGTGCAAAACAAACCCGGCTCGTTTTGTATTCTCCATGTAACATTTTCATTTTTTGTAGTCGTGTAATTTAAAAAAAAGTGAAACTACCAATTTGTGTCTTTCTAGTCCTGAATGTGCGTGTTCTTCTGATAAAACCGAAACAATACAGGAAAGTACCACAACCCGATTAGATTTGCCCACCCACACCCTGAATCTCAAGTACAAAGGTGTGTCAGTTAGGTGACACAGTTTTCTGTCGGTGAAAGTGAACTTTGGTTTACTGTTTTTGCTTGGTTGCTCCTTGTTGATGTTTTTACTTCTTTGAGGCGAAGCTTTTCTTGTTCCATGGCATTACAGTTGTTGTCTCAATTTTAGGGTTTAGTTAGTGAAGATGATAAAAAAGGGTTCGTTCCTTCATTCCACGACATCGTCCATGAGACTTTCATGGTTTTCCTCGTATGTGACATGACGTGGTTGAATTGGGTTTAAAAATGGCATTTCGAGACCAGATTTGAGGCGAGACAAAGCCATAAACCAACAGCAACCAACACAGAGAAAGAGAAGGGGATGAGATGAAGTAGTTTTGTTAGTGGAAAGGCAGGCAGATATATTGCGAGATTGCAGAAGTATGTGGAATAAAATGGCATTGTTAAGTTTGCTATCGCCACCCGCTCCACCATAACCAAGTTCCGAAGCTGAAACAACTGCGTTTAGGATGTTGGATGAATATCCAGTCCTTGTTGTTTTTTAAGCTGATCTCAACCACGATAATAAAGTGCGAGGAGGAATATAAATATAGCGAATTTTATAAATCTGCCGTTCTCGTTGGTTGAAATTGTTTAGATGTTATGGGGTTGTGTAAAAGTGTAGAAAACATGAGAATTTTGGCTCTTCTCGGATTTTGTCAGGCAAATTGGCCTTCTTTTTATAGACCAATCTTGACTAACAGTAAGGATGAGGGAAGGATATCCGTCGAAAATGGGGGAACATCAAACACACTAAAACTAGAACAGCCTTTAAGAACAAGAGCGGCTTGGCTATCTTTGAAAGAAACAACATGACCTTTTCTGAAAATCTGTATTGGCCCAACTAAATTTTCTTCCTTTTATGTTATACAGCTAACCCAGCCAAATTCCTCAATTTACTAAGTTTTACTTTACACTTTAAGCAAAATCACCGTAGCATGGCAAGGGTGAAAGTCTAAGTGTAAGCTGCACCAATTTCAAATTTAAATTCAAATGCAGAAGAATGCATCAAACCAAAACTATTTGGGAGAAACTCTTCCACACTTTCCAACTATCACATCCAATCAAACCACTGATTGGAAAGAGTTTACAAAATGTAGTTCAATTCCAGTAACTGGGGCGAAGGAGGAGACAAGAGTGAGTTAACAAGTAATTCCATCAGAATTGGAAATGAAGTGTGGGCATTTGTTGAAATATGGAGTTAAATAATTTTGCAGATGATAGTGAAATGAAGGTGTATGGATGAGTTCTTGAGATGACTCTGGATGAATGAATAGATGGTGGTTTCCTTTTGGTTGGTGGTGTGGTGTGGTAAGCATCAACCTTAGTCTGTGGTAGTTTTAGTGGATGGATGAGGTTAAAGGGTTTGTTAGGTTGGTTGGTTCGTGGTAATGAGAGAAAGGAGTAGAATGCTTAAACAGGAATAAAGGTCCCACCAGCACAGCCCGTTGGAAATAATATGAAATAGAATGTGCCTAGAGCTCCAAAGTAATTCGGCGTGTATGCAAATGAATTCTGAAGAGAGAAGAAGAACAAGACGAGATGAAGTCAGTTGACTTAACCAATAGGAAGATGAGTTTGAGTGAGACAAGTGGGCTACATTTACAACTATTGTGTTTGTATTGCGGTGATAAAAGGCTCTGGTTTGACTTGTCTTTCCTCCTTTGACTCCAGTTGGTTGACACTGGCATGACCTGGCTAACTAGGCAACTAGTTGGCCTGGCTTTGCCTTGACTAGTTAACAAGAAGGAACTAATGCAATAAGGGAAATGAGGTGGGTGGGGATGCTTCGTGATGTGACATAGGAGTCAGATGAAGCCAAAGGAGAGAAAGTGAATCCTACAAGTTCATTTCCCTACTAATTTGTTGAACCCAGTTTCGTCGGATGAGACGGAATTGTCAGAAGTTCTTTTAAGTTATTTTATGTTCTGATAACCCAAGCATCCGTGGTTCACATTCAAGAGATATGTGTATTTATTTATTTATTTATTTTATTTATTTATTTGTATCGATTTGGAGAAGTGTGAGAAATATGGAAAACAAATAAAGCCGGTGCAAGATTTTGCGATTCATTCACACTGATGTTCCAAAATGCTGCCATTTTTTAATTTGCCTGAGCTATTTCAATTCGAATCACTTGTTCGATGATTTTTTATACAAATTATTTTATATAAACATTACCACAATAACGTTAACAGGTTTTAGTGGTTTAATTTTTTGGAGCAATTCGTTTTGAATTTACGTTTTTCACGGAAGGATAAGTCGTATCTACTATCTACCATTTCCAGTACTGCCTCGTATTCATTTAGACATTTCATTATTCACAAATTTATGGCAGCGGGGTTAAATCCTGAATGTGCCCGTATCCGATGCACGGGAAGTTCGGTTTATGGTGGTTTATCTCATCTGAGGTTTTATTTTATTCGTATTTTCTATCCATCCTCACCAACCTTACCAGTTGTTCAATAGAGGAAATACCCGAAAATTAGAAAACGTTAGAATGCTCGAGTATGTATAAGACTCTCAATATTAGTAATGCGACAAAGTTGCGTTTTAATGCTTCACACCCCACACATTACTACACGTTTTCCGAGGTGAAGTATTTACTATTCGAGGGTGGATGTTGAAGGTACAGTTTTTCTGGCTCATCGTAACGAACATGCGACTTACATTTCTAGATTGCATCCTTAAAAGTGTCAGAACTGAGAAAAATATTCTGCTGCACCTTTTCCGTAATTGCGTTATATATGCAATGCATCAAACAAAACCAGGTCTAATTTTCCTGCCTTCTTTATTGTACCCATTATGCGTTACTGCATTCTCCGGATGATGTTTTTATTCCATTTAATGTGCAGTTAACTCACAACCAATACGTAGAAGTAGCAAGGTTACCTAAACATATTAAGAAAAAGCCAAGATATTCTTGTTTTAGCCTTAAATAAAAGCAGTCGTCTCGTCGCAATGTAGTGAAGTCAGTATCATTCCATTTTATTATGACTGACTCAACTGACTCAACTGAGGAAAAAAATCGGTGTTCAAGTGGAGTTTCGTTTCACAGGATGGGAAATGAGTTTCATCGACAAAGCATCCTCGTCTGCTTTCTCCCACCCTTGATTTTGGTTGAGGGGAATTACAGTGCATCTTTTGGAAAAATGGAACCACCACCAAGTTACTTGATTTTTTCAACGTCTCATTTTTACCCTGAATGAAATGAAGTGCAAGTGCAACGTAATGTTTTGGTCTGTTCTGGTCGAAATGGAATGAATGACAGAATTTACACAGTCAACTCCAAAACATATTAAGGGGAAAGTGATGGGTTCGGTGGTGGTAAATTTCATGTTTTGAAAGCTTTTCCCTGTAGTCAGGGTGTAAACTTGGGGTTTGTTGGATGGGGGCTGAATCAGTTTGAAGTTTGATCTAATAGAAAAAAAGAAAAAAAAGTGAGTTGGGACTGATAAAAAGTTGGATACAATCAATTGGCCGTAGTGAATGCAACAAACTGCATTTTTTACAGAATACATCTCATCCACCCAACCGACCATCCATTCATGTCAACCCTTGCAAATGCACAATCGTAACTTTCTTCCTTCTTTGATATGCACTTGAGTTTCGATTCTTACATTTTCTTTCAACAATGAAATCTGCAATGCAATGCATTTTGATACATTCTGCATACGACTAATCCCAAAATCTTCCAATTCATTCAAAATCGAGTTTAGCTTTGTGAATACAACTTTTCATTTCAGTGTTTACCAAGAGGTAGGAAGTTTCGTATATTCCTCTAGAAAATGAAACCTTTAAAATAGATGTTTTCATCAATTTGGGAAAAGTTTAAAACTAGTTTAGTCCTACGAGCCGCATGCAACGGAATTACTCGCATGAGCAAGACGATGACGCAGAAAGGTTTGCAACTAACTTCTTCGAAAAAATAGGATTTTATGCAAAGAAATATATTGTATGTTGCTGCGGTTTGATGCAGTTTTGTTAGACATTTCACACCCTTTTGTGAATGGGATAGGGTTGAATTTCTCTTCGGGGAAGCAAAAGCTTTACGTTCTCATCCCGGATCTGAAGATCCGATTCCGAGATTGTGTGGCTGTATCGTAATAGAGGAAAAGTGAGAAAAATAAATGCACACTCAATGCCGCAGTTTATCTTGGAGTGTTTTGTGTTGTGGCTTTTCGGTTGTTACCCCTTTCTAACAAAAGTAACTTTCTCCCATTCATTTTATTTCGTCTCAGTCTCAAACTACCCGAAGAAATCCCTGCCTTGCACTGCACTGACAATATCTCTACTTGACTTGGCAATGGTAAAACGCGTCTGCATATAATTCACCACAACAAAACAGAGCGCATTGCTCCAAACTTGATCTTCGCCGTGTGTGTTGGTTGACGTCAAATTTTTAAGAGCAGAGGGGAAAGTTGGCCGAGCTTAAATACTTCTCTCTTAACTTTGGGAACCATTTCTTTCCTTGTACTCAGTTGGGGTTTGGTTTTTCTTCGCTAAGCTGCACTAGCTTTGGAATTGATTTATTTGACGTTTTTTGGATTTCAACCAGGTTAAGAATTAGAAGATACATTTACCTATTTAATATTAATATTTATAACTTCTTTATAAGTGCACAAATTAATTACGATTAAGCGTGCTCGAATTTTGTTTAGCCAACTGATTTCCACAATGGTGTATATATTTTGTAAGCGTAAGTGATTAAGCTAAAGTGTGTCAAAATTGTAGTGTGTCTTACAAGCTTAATCTTAACACTTCTTGGCTAAATTTCAATTATTTTAAAACTATGGATGGTTTTTGGTAGAGTGTGCTGGAATATTGCCCTATCGTAGTCATGAAATATTTTTTTAAAGAACGACAATTTACAATTTTCTGGATCTGCACAGTCATGCATGTAATTTACTATGAGACTTTATGGTATAGCAAGGAATGTATTCTTCATGCATCTGTGCAGCTTATGTAAAGTCAACGTAAAACGTTGTCGGAAGTTCTGAAACGGTTATATAATAAATATTGCCATCATAAAACTTGTGAAGGTTGGGTTGACCCACGCCACACTGCCACCAAAATCATAGGCGTCGCAGCCCAAGAGTGAGGTTTGGGAGTAAACTAATACCTGTGCTTCATTGCCCAGGAGGTTGACATATTGACCATAAAAAATGGAAAGTACGGGAATAAAGAGATGGAGATGTTTGTATAAAATAAAAAAAGTAATCTCACGTTGTAAAAATATTCCCATAAACCAAAACGTACATTCATAGGGACAAATATTGCTTTTTAGACAGCTTCCTTCTCCTACTTTATTTTCTTTCGCGTTTCCATTCACGGTTTCTTTGCTGGTTATTGTGTATTCTGTCACTTTTTTTACAGTATCAACATCCAAAACAGTATCCACCGTACTCTCATCCTTTCAAATTACAAAACTCATGTCAATTGAAACAAGGAAAGAAGTTCTTACATCGCAAAGCATAGTCTGCCCGTTGTGATTTACGAACTTAATGAAATTGTATGCAAAAAATTGACAAATTTTTGTTGCCTTGTTTTGTGTACTAATAAAAGCAAATTAGTTTTGCATTTAGAGCCCGTGTCACATTTTCGTCTTTAGACGAGCACCATAAAAACACAAAATGAGAAGGAGTTTATGAAGTCGTTAAATGAGATTTATGTTGAAAAAATTTGCTAATAAACCCTTTCATCTCTGGTAGAAGTTTTGCTTGCCAGAAAACTTCACCTCGACCTGTTTCGCTACTTTCTCCTCAAAAGCCTAAAACTCCTGATTAAACTAAATTAAAAGGAATTATGCTTAACAATTTAAGATAAGGACAAAACAACAAGCTGCCTGGATGCTTGAAACGGAATAAAATGAATACATGTGTACGTATAGAATTAGACCCATTGGAGTAGTAAATTAATGGCATTTCTCATTTAGACAGGTCGTTGAGGTGTTAATAAGTAGCCTGAATAAATCTCTTTCTTAAGAAAGCCTTGTTTGGATTGTAGACAAAGTGAATCTTGAGCCGTCATTCATTAACACATTTGTCGATGTCTGCCAATTCTAGACTTATCGAGAGGTTGTGGCACGTTGAAATAAAGAGAACTTTCTTTTCATGACACGCTTTTCATGTGCGCAACCAATTGGCTTCAATGTGCACTTGTATATAACTAGCGTAGCAGCAATGCTAGTCAGTTAAACTATAGATTTAGCGTCCGTAATGTATAGAAATAAAAAAAATCGAATTTAAGACTTATTGATTAAGGGCTAAATTCAGACGTTAAATTGCGTCGGTTAGCTAACATACCTTACGAGAATTGTAGCATGATTTACTCCTCACGGAATTCAAACTTTTAAGATTAACTGTTGTGGTACTGTCCGTGTATTATATTTGCATGACTGAAACTAAAGATAAGCAAATAAACTTTGGAACACTTTCCAACCAAAATGTTTTTAGTTTGAAAAAGTTTCACAAAGTAAACTTTCCAAGATTTTTTGTCTCATGTGAAATATTTCGATTTCACAAACTCAAACTTACGAGTTATGATACACTGCACGAGCAATAAATATATCATCTTGTTGTTTTAATTTTGCTTGGTTCGACACACTTACCTTTTCCTTGCAAGCCAGGCAATTATTATTTTTTAACCAAACATCCCTATGATGTTCTTTTGACATTTATTAATATTTATGCCCAGAACAACAATGCAAGAGACCGTGGAGTTTAACATGCAAATAATTTGAAATAAGAACAGTAAGCTAAAATTTGGAAGTTACTTAGATAATATAAAGCAAATACTATCTATAAATAAATGTATAGTTGGAAAGTGAACATCTTGTACGTATTTTTATCGGGTTCAATGGGTAACAAGTTAGGAAAAGAAATTCATTTCTTCTGTAAAAAAAGATGGAGTTTGTTTTGGTCGCGAGTTGTTGGATAAATTCATCCCAAGTGAGCCATTTACGGAGGAAACAAATCGAGCTCAAAAGAGGAAAAAAAGACTCCAAGGACACCCAACAGCTCATTCATTATTCGCTAACCTTTTAAACTCAGCTCATGATGCAAATGAGGAAAGTTGGCTGAGGATTTGATAAGATTCATGTTTGGTATTCAATATAAAAACTAGGAAATTTTTAAGCCAAAATAGTGCATGTACTATATTGTGGTAAAGAGAACATAGCTCTGTGTGAGTCACAAAGTAATTCAATGAAAAGCCAAAAATGTTGAAAAGTTCTACTAAACTTATACTAAAAAATTCTGCACCGGAAATTAATATTCTTGTTTTAACAAATTTCTGTCTTTTTTGTTCCTATTTTTTCTTTGTCGGATTTGTTTAAAGACTTTTTATTGCTCCAAGAATTTGAATTGGTGGATAAACATGTCGCATGTTGTGTTGCTCCATCGATACAAGAAACAGAATCCAGTGCTTCCCAATTCTGGCAACGTAAGGAAGCAATTTGAATTGAGGGCTAGAGGCAAAAAGACTGAAACTGACGATTGCACAACAACAAAGGAGAAATATGTGCACAACTCAATCTGCAAATTCCATCTTGGTTGTATGCAAAAGACACGAGATTGATTTGGCCAATTTTTCTTAAAAGGAATAACGATCCTCCTCTACTTGATTTCCGGATAACTTTAAACAATACGGAAGTCAATGTTTTTGGAGATACCGACACTAAATGAACAACTCTGGAAAGTATTATAAATACATCATGTAACATATTATCCGCCCATCATAAGGAAAACCATGTCAGCCCAATAAATAACCTGGGGAAATATGAAATTTCGAGTTAAATAAGTAGCCGAGAATCATTCATAACACAAGAAAACAGTGAAAGGTTACGGGAAATCTTGGAAATGAATTCTGAAACTAAGAACAACTGGTGAAAATCCCATGGACTCGTTTCCTTCTCCTCGTCTCCAAATTCTTGGCGTATTATTCATCACCCACAGAAGAGGAGACAGGTTGGATGTTGCATGGAACTTTCAAAGCCATTTTGAATTGGAACGAAGCTCAAACTATTCTTGTAACAACATATGTCATCGCCAAACTCTGTATGTATGATGGAGTGTGCTGGTAGTTGAGAAAGGATAAATACAATTCCTTACCACTTGCAAATAGTAATCTTTACCCCAGTCTTCATTCTTCTAAAACTAAGGGATGGGGATGGAAGTAGGTGATTTTGTTTTGGGTTGATTTCATTATCGTCTTGTATTCTTAAACAAACTAAAGCATGTAGGTTTGTGCGTACCAACGTTTTTGCTAATATACTCTCATATACTATTCTTCTTCCTCGAAAGAATAACTCTTCTGTTACCAAGCAAAACACAATAATGAACAAAAACAGCCTGAAGTCTTTTCAACACGTTTCGTTCCTTCAGTCCGTGTGGTGTTATGCTGCTTTGGTTTGAGGATCGGATGTCTATCGTACCAGGCATGGAAGGAAGAAGAGAGAAAGTTGGCTGGCCCGACTGAGCTGAACCAAAGGAGCTCGTTTATTTTTCTCATAACAAAGAAAGTTCATATTTTGTTAATTGAGAATTATGACTCTGCTTTATTCCCCATTTCATGTGTTTATAAACTCGTTTCAGGCTTTATGAGTTTGAGCTAATTTAATTGAGGATGTTAATAAACGATAAACACTGCAATGTTGAATGTAGGGTAGATATGAGGCAAGCATTTCTTACATAGTAAAACATGGCAGTCTTAGTAAAACAGTGGAAAGCTGGTAAAATAATATTTGTAAAGCGAAACGTCTTCCTGATTATATACGTATAAGATATGCACGGTTCAAGTGCTGAAAGATATTCACTTCGGTTTAGCTGATTTTTTTCGAAATCCATATGGGCAGCGAAGTAATAAA
This sequence comes from Folsomia manolachei, assembly GCA_036491905.1. NCBI lineage: Eukaryota > Metazoa > Arthropoda > Collembola > Entomobryomorpha > Isotomidae > Folsomia > Folsomia manolachei. Next base: position 9,137 of record JAAXNX010003631.1, read on the forward strand.
ACAAATGGTTTTCTTGAAATTTAATTTCACTCAAACCTTTAAAATCTTAAATAACAAGAACTACAAAAACCAAAGAGTCAAATTTTTTGTTCAGAGTGGAGATGAAAATGAGAAGTCAACGTTTGAATCTGTCACCCTTCCTTCCTTCGCCGGTCGGTGTCTGTCTGTTGACATCTTGCTTCCCCCACTTCACTCAGGCCGACGGAAAAAAGGCGAGAGAAAGTTCAAGTTGGATGGAACATAGGACACCAAGAGACTATGAGATGACACCAGTTAAACAGTGCAGTGCACACAGAGTCAGTCAGAAATTGCAGGATGAAATGATATGACAAAAGACACCGATTTTTTTTTCTCAAGTTGCTCTTTCTTTGCCCAACTTGACTTTCATATTCTTTCGTACACTTGGTTATATTTAGTATAGCATGACTTGATCTTCATCTCCATTTCTCACGCTTCCGGAGTAATTTGACTTATATTGTTTGGTGGACTGGGAGTGCGGAGAAATATAAAAAAGAATGGAAAGGTTCACTTCTAGATATGCATTTGGCAATGGATGAGAATAAAGGTCATATGCGAAGCCAACTGTGCATATGTTACCACCACTTTTTGCAATGAGAACAAATCAGGGGAAAGAGCATATCTTTGTTAGATTGAAATTAGTCATCGTTTTTTTGCCGACTTTAAATATTGTCAAAGTTTTCAGCTTTACGTAAAATATTTTGATCCCAAGCAATTAAATTACGAGATGTTCAAGCTTCGTGATATACAGGATATAATGACTCGCCTAAGTAAACGATGAAAATTTCATTTATGTTTGAATATAAATTGAACATTGTAAACATCAATCCCAGCTTAGATAAAGTAGTCTTATAATAACAATTTCTTGGTCATCTCAATAACTATGCTACGACTTCGGCATTATGAAAATGCTTTGCCTGCAATGCATAGAACTATGTTGGAAATGAATAAACTGCATAATACGATGATATTGTAAGCTTCATTAATCACATTCAGAAAACTCTATAAGAATGTGTGGAAAATGCTGAACTCAGCGGAAATGACGGAATATCTCGTACAGTTAGTTGGCGAAAGCAGGGTTGAATGCACGGTTTGGTTGGCAATGTCACATTCACATAAACCAATGCACTTCCTCGTACACCAGAAACCGGACAAA
>JAAXNX010003632.1:0-10307 GCA_036491905.1 Folsomia manolachei
TTTGCTGAAGGAGAGAAAGAAAGGTAAAGAATAAGCATGGTATGGTCTTAAAAAACTACTAACTGTAAAAAGTGTTGAAAATATTATTGCAAAATCATTCCACAAAAAATCCAAGCACCGTATGATGCACAGGAAAGCGAAAGTTGGGTTTATTTGCAATCAGCATTTTGTTGGGCAAGTATAATATCTGCTAAGGGAGACTTGGAAAAGACCATCGTCCCAACATTGTATGATCGTAGCCGCAAATTGGAGCAAGTGAAATGGATAGTGCGAATTATTATTAAATGAAAGGATGGGAGTAATTTTCATGTCGCAGAACCATTAGTGTAAGTAAACTATGAAATAGCTGATGCTAAACTGCATGCAACTCCTGGGCAAATTGTGGTTTGGTTGGCTGGAGAATCGTTCAATGGATAGAGTGCGATGATGTAGACTAGGATTTAAGCTTGGATTAGGGAATGGAGGGATGAATCCATTAAAATATAATGAGAAGTCTCATCATCTGCCGAATTTACTGGAGATATTAACAACAGAGAGCAATTTCTAATTAAGAAGGAATGACTGATAGAGCGCAATCTGCAGGCAGTCCGTCTAATATTAACGGATTATGAACGCAAAACAATTTCATTTACAGCTTCCTTTCCTATAAATTGTCAGAGTGCTTTCTCCCACGGTCGATTACGACAGACAGACATTCATTTCGCTCAATACAAACTTCCACAATTTAATTGACAAAGGTACACAGTCTATGATTTACGGATGAGAAAATGATCTTTGAATATATCTTTTAGTAAACTTATGTAGTTAAAATCATGAAATCAGTGAATGTTATTGTGTTCATTTTGTGTTGAAATTACTAAAAAGTTGTATCGGCACTCTTCAAATTATTTCACAATGCATTTATGATATTTTTTAAACTTGTAATTGCTAATTTCAGAAAGGTCTCATATTTGCAACTTATCAAAACTCGATGCGTACATGAATTGCACAACGACAATCAATTAACTGCCTGTGTTCGCTTATTATTACACAGATAACTTTATAAAATGACGCTGTAGGGAAATTTCGCTGATTCAAGCGAAATTCTGAAATTTACTAGTATGTAAATACTTTAAAGTGTATTTCTTAACTTCAATACAGTTTTCTAATTTAACAAAGCGGAGCATATTATTTCAGTAAAACCTGTTCATTGAGAATAGGAGAGTTGAGATGCTCTCAAAATGAATTTACAAACGTGAGAGAAACGAAAAACAACTTCATGAATATAATTACCATAAAAGTAACATCTGCACGCGGAATCCTTTAATGGGACTCAGAAGTCGGAGATCCGAAGATAACGAGACTTTAAATAATCCAATCATATAGAGCAAGTAAATTGAACTTTCGTCTTGTGTAGGCTCCGTGTTTTCGTGTGCACACAGTTTTACAGTCATTTGCTTACTTGTGATGATAAAACCACATCGCAAGTCTTACTCAGTTTAAAAAGCTCATCTCAATTTTCTTGGTGAAGAAAGCTTCAGTAAATAAATTAGTACTTTAAGTACCGTATGTATAAGGTAACAATGAAAAAGCCTTATCCATCAGATAGTGAAAAAAACTTCTAACAGCAAAAAGAATGGGCTCATGTTCGTCTTCTGACTAATTTGAAAAAATGGTGAGCATCCTCAGTACTTTCCCCGAAGTTTTAGTATTGAATGGCAGTAATTTCGGGCTGAGCTCAAATGTTCCCAAAAGAAGCAGTTCAATATTAGAAAAGAAGAATAATCGGATAAAATATTAAGACTTTTCGAGAACAATAAGTCGACTTTTGCTAAAGCGAAGACAATGAGAAGCAATACAACTGGCATGTAAATCCAATTCGATGAAGTTATTGGTAAGAAATTGGAATCAAATCAGATTTACGATTCCTTCCTTTCCCTTTCCTCTTATGTAGTAGCCTGTTCGATATTCCTCCCCTCTATTTATATATTAGATGTATTTGATTTATATAATAAAGACTTCAAGTGGAAATATTGTCAAATCCGAATCTGATTATTGAACGTTTATTATTAGAAATCATGGAGTATAAAATAAAAACCCTTTTGATGAAATAGATACACTTCGGCCAACACCTGGCAGAAATCCACCAGTCAGATTACCAATACGGAGTCGTAAAAAAGGACTTGGCACAAATGTTCACAATGCAGTTCGAGAATTTTTTTCAGAATAGACATCACAAATTGGCTTATTTTATTGTGAACTGAGTGACAAGGCTGGTAGGCAGATAGATCAGTGTCATTTGATTGGACTCGATTTGAATGTTGAATCAGTTTATATCTTGCAAATAACGGAGATCTCAAATAGATTCGAGTATTTCACAAAAAGTCGGCCTTTCCTTTTCATCGAATTTTCACACACAACTCATTTTTGACAGGTAGAGTAATACATTTCCTAAGGAAATTTTCCTTCAAGACTGAATTCAACATGAATTATTGTAATACAGATACATGCGATTTTCCCGAGTGCCTTACTTTAGTTCATTTTTATGACAAGGACTGGTGTAACAGAAAATTCTCAATTCTCACTTTTTCAAGAAAAATATACATCTCAAGCTACTCATGGGAACATTTCACTTCTAAAAAAACAGTCGTATTTTTATCGAGATGTTTTTACTGTAGCCGATCACCAATCTGAATTTCCCATACGTACTTGGCCATAAGAAATGCAACTAATTTTTCGTCTAAGCCAAAGCCAAATTCCCCAGTTCACTTCGTGAGTATTCCATTAAACACAAAAGGTTTGATTAGACAATGGAACCGCCAAGAAGCACTATAGTGGCAAATGGTAAGCCAAAGCAAACAATGAACATTAATTGCAAAACTCATGAGAGCTCTCCCACCTGCTTCATTTCCAATTCGCATCACTTCATATCTTTAGATTGTTATATTTAGCTAAAGCTCTCCAACCACAGAGCTTTTTTCCACTTGTGGAAAACGAATGATGCCAAACAAATTCCTATTATAATCAAATGGCTTGTTCACTTCTCACACCAACCAACCAAACCACTCAGACTAAATGGAAGGAATAGCAAACAATGAGTGTTTTATGATCCGCTAAGCACAGTTCATTTTTTTCACTCAATTCAACTTTCTCCCAGCCTTACAGAGTTGAACGGAGTTCTACTCGTAATAACTATGTACATTGATTGGCAAAGCTATTTGCGGAGTTAAGTTACTCAACTCAACAACCCAAATTTTCTAAAGTACTGTAGGTGAGAATCCGAACCAAGTTGTGCGGTTTTGTAGAAGAGAGACCAGACATAGCTCTGACTTATAAGAGAGTGGAAAACTTCTCAGCAATTTTAGTGGATCTTAAGAGTTTCGTCTATGAACAGTTCTAATTTAATGCTAATTTGATTATTCTGCCATCAGTTAATTGGATTATTGTGGAAGATTTGGTAGCAAACAAGTGCGAACAACGTAATACCATAGTCAGTGCTTTCACTGGTTTGCCTTTCCGTCAACTATATAGTATGCCAGTTTTACACACGTTCTTAATCCAATTTCTTTCCAAAGGCCGGACAGGCTAAATATATGAATTTTACAAGTGGCAGAAAAGTTCTTGAAGTAAAAACTTTTCAGAAAACAATTCAACTTTATTTTCTAACGATTATTTATTCAATTTTACTCATTTATCAGTTGTTACTCCACCTTTCTATGAGAGAAGATTCATAAAGATAACAATTCGTCGAAAATGTCTAATAAGTTGCTTCACCTTCCACCAATGGTGTGAAATTTTCATGAACATAATAATATTAAGGCTGCATTCCAATTTGTGCCTTATAAAAATATCTTTAACTTTCGCAGTTTTAGGAACCACGCCCAAATTTCTTTATTCTGGCTTCAACACCTGCCGCAAATACTACCATTACACCGCAGTTAGTCTATAAAATTTATATTGGCTACCAAACAAGAAAATTTCCAGCTTTCTTGTTGAGTTTCTGTTCAGACGGAAGGAATGTAGCAGCTCATAAAATAAAAAGAAAACTATAAAGAGAGAAATTCTTTTTCTTGTTTGAAGAGAGGGCAGGTGTGGCTGGCTGTAGTGGTAAGAAATGTATTTACTTTTTACGCCAACAAATTTGATAAGACGTGACACGGCACCTCACACACACTGCCCGGAAGGACGACGACAGAAGCCAATTCTAAGAATCTTTCTTGATCACATTACCGTCCTTCTTCATGCCTGCCTACCTTACTTTGCCAGTTCACTCCTACCTTGTTTTCCGTCGTTATGTTGGACTGTCGTATTCTTCTATTGCACAATACGAAGGCAAAACACAAAAGCAGTTTCACATTTCCGTCGTGATTAAATGAAAATCTCAGCGTGCCACCGGAGAAAGTAGGCAAGAAAGGATCTCGTTTATTTCTCTGGAGAATTCCAGTTTGTCGAGCTTTCATCGAAATTAAATGACAAGCTTCGTCCCTTACGAGTCCAGACAAGGTGGAGGTTCATAGTTGTGCTCTGCTGTAAGTAATAAAGGAAGGCGACAAGCAACTCGTAAGCAGGTGGGACAAAGGACGTGATAAATAAAATGGGAAAGTCAGGAGTTCATTTTTCTTTATGAGATTAGGATTGGATTGAGTGAGTACTTTATTAGTTCATGTCATCTAACAAAACTTCCTGTCTACCGAGAGGAAATAAACGCAGCGCAACATGCTAAATAAATTGTATTCAAACTGTTACTGCTTCATTCGCTAATGACATAAACGAAGTTGGAGTATAAGACAGTCACAAACAATTCGTGATATTTATGAAAGGATGTTTTTCTCTGGAGGAAATAAATTTTTTGGTGAAAGTCGGCTACATTAAATGATTGGAGGCTAAATAGTTCTTGGGTTGCGTAACGAAATTCAAGGAAAAAGTCAAATCGCCTGTGTTAGAGAAAGCGGGGTGCAAAATTAGAAACGTGTGCCGTAATTTATGATACCAATCAGAAGGTGGTAATATTGTTTTTTAATAAGTAACCACCTTTTGGCAAAAACATCATAAACACAAACGAAACAAATATAGAATAAATATTAAACTATTTAATACCCCATTAATAACACATCGTATCAAATCTTGCAAAAAGTATGAAAAGTGCCTATGAAAATTTTATAAAAAATCTGTACCTACGGATCTAACTTTGACACACAGTAGCTAGAACTCACTGACCTCAACCTCTCAAACATTACTTCTTTGCATCAAGTAGTAAGTAATTAATCGAAAAACTTGAATAGCGACGCAGTGAAAAGGTTTCCACTAAGAAGAGAGACATTCCTAACAGAAAGATAAAATTTCCGCCAAGATGCCTAATTTTGAGCAAAGAAATGGAAAAATGCTATGACCAAGAAATAACTTCAAGCACATTTTTTATGTTATCGGTTGGTTGGTTGGGGTTGATGAGAGTAATTGAACGCAAAATCCCACGGGGTTCGACAAGTCCCTACCAATGAAAAAACCTAAACCAATTGGGACTAGTGAATGCCCTCTCATAACGGAAAAAAGAATTAAGTGGTGTGTGAATGAAAGCTCTTGTAAGGAAAGGTCTTGCTCGACATGTCAAGTATAATGGCCACAAATGAGCATTTGCTTTCACCAATCGACCAACTAACAATTATTATTGAATCGCTACTTCACTTGAACTAGCTAGACCCCAAATTATTTCCATTTCGTTTCCTCATCTGAATGAAAGACCGAATCTGCGGAAATGAGCATGGGAAGTGGAAAAGAACCAAATAATCATCATTACCTGAAGTACTGCGTAAAAATAGATCTCTATTCACTTTAACTTTTCAACATTTAAGCGTTTCTTTACTGTGTGGAAAAGTTTTTTCATCTAATCACCCGTGTTAATGAATGCCGATACGGAACGAATCACCCAATGCAACTTCAACCCCAACAAGTCAAACTGAATTGAGGCTTTTCGCATCAATTGCAAAAAAATTGTAGTAGATATGGTATTCAGTTTGTTTAGACACAGTGGGAGCAGTATAGTTGTTTCTACATACATATTAGGATGTGCAACAGATGTATGAACTGTTAAAAATCAACCTAATTTTCTGTAAAAAAACGTAATACAGAAGATTAGGTGCAGCCAAATTGATGACGAGAGATTAGGGGCGTTACAGTATAAATACTGAATTTTCCAGATTTTAGCCTTATGTTGAAATGAGCAGAGCAAGCAATTAAATAATGAAATTATTGTACTTACACGTTGATTCAGGACCAAGTTTGACCTCAGGGCCCGGGTCGGTTTTGTCGTTATGCACCATTTCCCCGGATTAATTTCGCTGGGTCCGATGGAGAATTCAGTTGAAGGGGACGAATTTGACCTCTCCCTTCTTCTCCGTACGACCTTGGTCAACGATGCGATTATTGACACTAAAATTGTACTGGATTTTTGGAATTCAAGTACAAAAAAATAATTAAATCCTTGTCAGATCATGCCTTGAACAAATTGAATTTGTTCAGGACATACTAACTATTGAAAGAAACCCATATATCTATCAGCCAATTCGATACGTACGGTTGAAAACAATACGAAATATCTGTTCTTATTTGAAGCACTCCAGTTGCGTCAAATAGCCTGCCGATCAATAATTGTGCGCAGAAAAGTCTTTCCATTCATGTACTTTCTCCGGGACGGTCCGTTCATTGCACAGTTTTAGTTGGTGTGGTATGGTAGTAGTGCAAATCTGAAATTGCGAATTCAGCTAGAAAGGAGGAAATTGCGAGTGCACAAAGTATAGCACAGCACAATGTATGATGCCACTGGTTGAGGTGATTGTGACTAGGTGCCCAACTACCATCGTCATTTGCCATTTCACCTTACCTGCCGACTTTCACCTTACCACCCACTCAAAAAAGTTTTCATTCCCTCGTCTTTCTCGCTAACAAGGAGGCTAGCAATGTCTGCGTACCATACACGAAGAACAATTGTCGGAATTATACAGCATGAACCATTCATGTACTTTCTCCGGGACGGTCCGTTCATTGCACAGTTTTAGTTGGTGTGGTATGGTAGTAGTGCAAATCTGAAATTGCGAATTCAGCTAGAAAGGAGGAAATTGCACAAAGTATAGCACAGCACAATGTATGATGCCACCATCATTTGCCATTTCACCTGCCGACTTTCACCTTACCACCCACTCAAAAAAGTTTTCATTCCGTCGTCTTTCTCGCTAACAAGGAGGCTAGCAATGTCTGCGTACCATACACGAAGAACAATTGTCGGAATTATACAGCATGATATTTTTTCAGATTGCTATTAAACAACTCTTGGAGCCTACGCCGTGGATGTGGCTTACCTTAAATTTTCCCAAAGGAATACCTGTCTAATCCGCAATATTAGGACGTGACGGGCAAAAGTTATCTTTCCATGCGGTTGTCTTCTTCAATTAAGTTTTGTATAAGGGGGTACCATAAATTGCAACCACAAAACCAAACCATGCATCTCCAACTTCATAGTCATGTAGTAGATAGGCCCTTTCCCCGTACAAGCTAAGACGAGTAACAATGAGGTTTTTAACGAAGGAAAGAAATTCGGGACAAAAATCTCCAGGGGCTCAACCACATTAAGGAAAGATGAACCAACCAAGGATGAATGGTGGCAACAACCCAAATGAAATGATTAGTTCACCCACTTCATAAGTTTTTCTTTTCTTCCTGGATGGATGTGAACCCCAGAGGCAGTTGTGATGTGGTGGTGTGACGATAGAAATTAAAGTCTGTGAACGGACTGGACTACTAGAACCAGATAGTGAAAAAGAGAAAATATTTTCTTCAATGTGGGGGGTCCTACTACATTTTACCAACAAAGTCTTCTAATGAATTAACAGAAAGGAAGGAGCATTATACCATTATTAAGAATTGGGTTATGAGCCATTTCCGCTTTTTTCCAGTGTCCAAATTATCACAGTACTTGTTTACAGTTCTTTTACTTTTAGTATGCCAGACTAGCTTAGGGCAGTGCCAGGAATACGTTTCTCACACAAAGTAGTCTCCATATCCTGGGGAAACAGCCAAAGCGAAATAAAATATCCTAAGTGGTGTGGAGTGGTTGGTAGGCTTTAACGAAGAAAGTGGAGAAAGCCTGCTAAATCAGGGATTATGTACAATGAAGGGAAGACTCTTTCCCAAAGTAGTTCAAGTCTTTCTTTTCTTTCTTTTGGTGCTGCTGAAGCGCAGAAAGTTAATTAATTTTGTAGCATCTTTCAACTGCAACCACAAACATTTTCGTACTTACCTATGCTGTAACAATGCAAGAATGTAAAGGTGAGACTGCAGATACAATACAAGTTCTTAATGCTGTGAATGTTGAAGTCACGTCTGGAAAGGTCTAACAAGATAATGTGAAAGCGAATCGAAATGTTGACTACGCTTTTTGCGTTAGTTATTTTTAGTAAAGGTGTTAAGGTACCAAAGCAGTCAGTTACACAGTTTCATGCGCAACATTAGTATTGGCTCCATTACATAATGTGCTAAACATTATCATTTTTCTAGACTTGGAGTATATGCGCAGACTGTATTTCGGTCGAAGGACTAAAAATCGTATATGAGTTTAGGGAAAATGACAAAATAAACGTAAACTGTTTGGTTTTGTTTTTGTAGGTTTTATCATATCAATCATCATAACACCACTTTATTGACAAGATGTTCACCATTCGATCATCATAACTAAGTTGTAATTGTATTGTAATAAACAATATTGAATTATGAATAGTAAATCTTTTTTTATCTCTGCACACAATCCTCAGCCTTTGATCTTAATTTCCATTCAGTTATTTTTAGTTTTGCATGTCGAGAAAGTAAAATGTATGATTGTAACTCTGTTGTTGATCGAGGGATGGATATTAGTATTCATAATTGCAATATTACGTTGTGTTGTGTGGGTTTCTCATTCATATTTAAATGAACTGATTGATAAATGTAAATAAAACCACCCACCCACGCAGGAACCCAATCCAAAGGCAAGCGTGCTAACAAATACATAAGAGAAAAGATTCTTTAAATAACAAGTGCTCTTAATTTTGTTCGAATTTTTACACAAACAAACTCATAGCACACACGCGAGACTACATGGCCTGCATTATTATTAGTCGTTCCAACAATTAACTCGTAAAATCAATCTATTTAAAAGCAAATATGAATACTTTTCATTCAACAAACTCTCCTAGCTATCTCATCAATTTTAGAATTGTCTATTTCACAACGAAAATTAAGAAAGAAGCTGAGCTCGTGATCAGGTTGAGTAAGTTTTTTGCTTTTGTTTTGTTTAACAATAAACGACACAGCAATATTTAAATAGCCGGCCCTTCCAGAGTCTCATCTGCCACAAGCTGGGCAAGGCACACGGAAATAAATAATGTAAATTAGAACCTTAATACATTTTTAGAGAGTGTTAAGTTTTAGAGCAAGTAGTAAGTAATGCAGTACGATGTGCCTTACTCGAAAAAAATCGAGCAAAGAATCGCAGTAGAAATACAAAGATATTAACAGTCATTACGATAATAATAATATTTCTACAGGAAGAGCAACAGCACTTTGTTAAGTCCGGTGTGTGATTGTGGAGTCTCTTTTATAGCAATTGGTATTTTACCAATGTGTAAAACAACAGGATTGGTTGTGACTTGTGTGTGGTTTTGGCTTTAAAAGAAAGTGACTTGAATTTAGAGTCTCGTATTTCTTTGTTCAACTAACAGAGGACATTGATTTTAATGTCTGTTATTCTTAATGTCACTGTCAACTTATACAACACGGAGACTTAAAGTGTATTTCATTATATCATCATCATCATATCATTTTTAAGTTCATTTGCCTTAGACACTTATTATTATTATCATATTGCTCTGACATTACTAACTACCTGCTCGTTAACAAAGTTTGTTATTTTTGAAGTTGAAAGTAAACTTAACATTAAATGTGACAACATCTTGATATTAATCCAGCAATGCTTATGATTCCAATTCCAACCACGTAATATGATACACATCATACATTATTTACCAAATAGAATTACATATTATATGTTGATTAATATTATAGCCATAGCACAGCAAATAGTAGCAATCATTTTGCATGGTATGTTACTTTTATATTTTACGCTTCAGGCGGACGAATGTAGGCTAAGTTTGAAATAAATTTAGAAATGGCCAAATGTTCTATTGAGAGTATTTTGCTCTACAGAGGTATTTTTGAGAGCTTGTTCGTTTTGTGGGATTGTTATTTTTGCCCATATTTTGCCAGAGAGAAAATTAAGTATACAGAGTGATGGTATTAATAAA
>JAAXNX010003633.1:0-10306 GCA_036491905.1 Folsomia manolachei
TACAAAATATAATAAAGCACAGCTCAAAACTCATAAAAAATCAAACCTTTATTCACTCCTAGGACCTGTTTACCGACAATTCAAACTTTGGCTTGGGTTGAGTCTCTATTTTTAGTAAAATAACGACGTAATTCTCAAAATGGGTGTAACTCCATTAATGTGGAGTTTTCTGGACAGATTCGCAGCAACCTGGAACCATCTCTGGACATCTCCCGTGCAATGGGATCCCCGAAAAGAATGAGTCTACAATCCCATTTCCAGGAAACTTATCCCATGGGCAATTGGCCTCTACGTTTTCTGTCTCCCTTTAACCTGTGTCATGTTTATATTTGCAATTGCTCCAATTGTGGGCCTTCCACCCCTCCGTTACTTGGATTATATACTTAATCTTGGCTGGCTTGTAATCTCCATTAAATTTCTTACCGGTGAAACGGTATTCCTAATATTCGGCCAAGACTTTGCTGCCTCCATGAACTCTTTAATTGTAGTTTACAGCTCATGGAAGAAAAGTAAGACTCTTATTTCCAAGAAGTGAGCATTTGTAAAAATTTAGACATTTTTACACAGATCACCAAAAGACTCCCAGCTTAGGACCCGACATCCTAGGAACTTTCCTACACCACTGTGTCTCATCCGTTATCTTATATCCCTACCTTCTTCTCTTATTCGCCCTATATTTCGACCTCGATCCTTTCATCATGATCTACAAATACTGTATTCCATCCTTTGGTAACCTTGGTAACCAACCTGCCCTCAAAATCTCCTTCCACTGCTTCCAATTCCTTCAACTAACCCCGCTACTGATCGGATGCCACCTAATCTGTAAAGACATCATCATCCAAGCACACACTCCTCAGTTGCATTGCCTTCTTGGATGGTAGCATTCTCAAAATCAGCTCCCTTTGGTCCATGGCCACCCTTCTATCCCGGCATAGAAGCCTTGAACTGCTCCTCCGTCTGGGAGATGACCTTTTGGGCTCCTTAATTTCTGGAGCAATGCTTTTCGGCTCCGTAATATCCGTCCTATTTAATTTATGTTCGTTTAAACTATCTCACATCACCGATGTATCTCTTCTTTCCGTCTGTCTCTGCCATAATCACGTCCGCCCTTTTGATCATGTTGCCAATGTCTGTGAACGTGTATGAAAATGATGCCAAAATATGCGCAAAATGGAGTTATCATTGCCATCAGAGCTCTAACATCAAACTGCTATCGCGACAATTAAAGGCGACCAAAGTTCTCTGCATGTCTGGAAGAGTGTTTAGCTTTAAATTGTATGAACTAAGGCGAAGAATTAAACCCAGATATTTTTATGAGACTTTGTACCACACGATAACTGCGTTGTTATCTGTCCCAGTTCCGGAGTAGAATAGAAAGAAATGATGCTCCAATTTGGGAACAATGCCGTCAATGAAATCGTTTGTCAAACTTTCTCTTCTTGGAATAGAAATCATAACAAATTCAGACACTGAATAAAATATTGCTTCAAGCTTTGTTGGCTCATATAATAATTTGTGAAAAGTTTCTAAATCTCGTCCATCTTCCTGGCCTCGCTTGAGATTTGAATTCAATATGAAACCAATTCCTGCCTTTATCTTCGTCGTGGTAAGTGGTTACCATAGTAACAAACTTCATGTCATGACAAAGTCTTATCTCTATATTTGTGCCTTTTCCCTAGACTTTAGTTAGCTCCGTGTCCGGAGTCCCAGATCATTTCACTGCTTTCAAAGCCAGATTCGAAGCATGGAAAAAATGTCACCAAGGATTTTTAGGCCTCTCGCCAAAACAACTCGCGGCCGCTGAAAAGTGTCACGGGATGAATATTGAGGATGAAGATGTAACTTATTTGAAACATACGACTTGAAATCTGACCAACTAAATTAGTTGAACTAATCTCCTTCCCTATTTCCAGTGCTATATTACCTGCTACCGAACCGAGACTGGGTCTGTGAAAGGAGGTCATTACGTCCGAGGGGCTGCCATCGCAAATATGGCAGCAATGTGGGATAACACCCACGAAATACGGGGTGCCATTCCCATGGCCAAACTAACCTGGGACTGTGTCAAAGCTTGTGAGTTCAACTCACCGAGTTCTACTCATTGAGTTCAATTTGGTTCCAAGTAAATTGTGAAATTTGCAACTTTCCCATTTTTCAGATGAGGAAAAAGGAAATAAATGGAGCTCCAATTACACTGGGACCTGTGGCTCTAAGGACTTCAACACAATGGTAGAATGCATTCGAGAATCCAGGGTAAATTTATAAAGTTACTTTTATCCCAAGAAGTGAAACTGCTATTTATTTATTGTACTTCTAGGAGTGCAACTAAATTGCGAAACAACATTTTTAATATTTTTATGCTGGCAACATAATAAATCATTACTTGCGACTCATACTTTGCATAACTTATCCATCTACGCTCCCGTCAACAGTAGGAGTGAAGCCGTTTGCCTCACGCAAAACTCTTGAATCACCAGCGGCGTCAACCTGTCGACATAATTACCCCCAAACTCTAGCCTTAAAGGACGCCATGACTTCCTAACCCTTGCCAAATACCTGTTCCCACTCCCACTCTTTACCTTCTTAACCCACTCCTCCGTCTGTACATTGATTCCCGACGCAGCCGTTAAGACCACCAAAGCAAACACAGTAATATCCAGATAAACCACTAAAAAGGTCAGCATCTGCGCCAGACTACCCGTGGAAAACAACGCCACTAAAGCATAGCCACTCAACACCAGTAAAAACGGAACGGTTGCGATACACAGAGGCAAAATCCGGGCACTGTAGCTCGAGTTATGATTCCTTTCCAGAATTTGGAGGTGTCGATACCCGGCAACTAAGGTGTCAATATCGCCATCGATGCCGAGATTGACATCTTTTCGGGATTGAGTCTTCAAAAACTCGGAACACCTCCCCCAGAGCAGGATTAGTCCCGATATTTGCGTGTATATTGCCGCCTGACATCCCACAACTACCGAGTGTTGCATCATGGCAAATTCTAAGCTGCCAATAAATAGGAGACAGCTCCAACAAGTTTCTTCTCCCCGACAATTTGTCGGACACCGGATCCAAGCCCCGAAAAGTGGTGGTTGGCACGGGAGGAATATTGAGGTGGCTGCCAATCCGGTGGCTAATATCCAATAACTCAGTTCCCAAATGATTCCCAGGGTTTTTAGGATAAACAAGAAGGAACGGCTGAAGTTTGGTTGGGCATCTGAGAAGATTTTCTTAGTTTGTTAACATTTGTTTTTTTGAAAAATTTTAACCAACCTTGTCCCGACACCAGTCTGTTAATCATTTCAATTGGCATGGAGTCCGGTTCTGTCTCTAGTCCGAGGGCGAAACAGCTCCCATACATGGCCAGGATTAGGGTGCCAACTAATCTGTGGGGCAAAGAGTGTTTGTGCAGGGTTAAACTAACAATTTGGAAGGCCACATAAGAGCCTCGGAGTATGTTCCAGGTCAAGATGGCAGCTCGACGGGGAGTGCTTGTGATGCGAACAAATTTCCTCTCTTTCTCGCTCCACTGAAAAGATAAGCACTTGTAAAACCTGGCATAGGCTAAGTGCCGTTTAAACGGTGGGAGGAAGGCAGTTATGAAGGAAGACATCTTTTGTTAGCGTCCAAAAATGTTGTGTTGACCCAAAAACCAAGTGCCCTGAAATGAAGCAATACCTATAGATTCCATCTCAACCCAGTTACCTAATAAAATGGACTCAACTAAGGTATTACAAAAATCCGACAGGCTTCCGCTTCAAATTGAAGCTTTCAATCGAGAATTATGACCATCAAAATCAAATAATTATTTACATTATAAATCTTTTTTTATTTTTAGTTGATGTCCTATTTCCATTAAATAAAAATATGGATTACAACACAAATGAAGACGGACAAACAGACAGAATTTTGACATAAAGTGTGTTAATTGAATTCCAGTGTAATCGATACAGTTCGAAGTAATCACCCGATTTGGATCGAGATTGTGATCGTTACACTAGCGTTAATTAAACATCAACTACTATCCACTTTTCCCATTCACAACCTGAGCAGTTCGATAATAATGGACCAAATTACAACTGCTTTATTATGTTGTACCATTAATTTCATCCCAAACCTTAGAAAACCCAGATAAACAGGTTAGTAGATTCAATAGGAATTATTTTGTACATTACCAAAGATTTTAGCCGGGGAATGTTCTAATGATCTCACGTTCCAGAGTTCAGTCATTTTTTTATTCATAGTAATCCATACATAAATAAAGTCGATAAAACTATGACTTGATTTATATAACTTTATTGCAAAACAAACCCATTCAAATCGTAACCATGAACTTTCTGGGCCCAAGACAAGAATTTGTTTTTAATCAATCTTTGTGACTCCCACTCAATAATCAATAATACGTTGAATACTATTGATTGCCGATACCAATCAATTACTCATGTCTTGCTTGATTCCAGTCAATGATTTACTTGCCATTCAATCCAATGACATTCACTCCATTTATCCTACACTCTGGTCAATATCAGTGTCGAAGCAGTTTGACTACTACAAAAATCCTGGATCACCAAAGGAGTAAATCTATCTATAAAATTGTCTCCAAACTCCAACCGGAGTGGACGAAATGAGGCATGAATCCTTCTGCAATATCTCTCCCTCCCACCTTTTCCCTTCTTCCTCCACTCCTCCGCCATGACATAAATGGAAGCCGCCGAATTCAGGACGATCATCCCACTCAGCAGCACATCCAAATAAAGTATCAGAAGAATCGGAGTCTGCACCAAATTCTTGTGAAACAGTCCCACCCCACTTAACACCTGCAGCAGAGGAATGCCCACCATTGACACGGGTAAAACCCGGGAACGATGGCTAGCGTTGTGGATCTTCTCCCGAATTTGGAGGCCACGGTACCCGGGCAGCGTATCCTCCTCCGATTTCGACCCCAAAAACGTATGACACCTTCCCCAAAGGAGGACAAGTCCCGATATTTGGGAGAATATGGCGTAATGCATCCCACTCACGACGGATTGCATGGCCATCCCAAATTCTAGTAGGAATCCGATCCCAGTCCCAATAAAATTCAAAATTGACCTGTTTCCAGTTCTGTAACAAAGAAGAAAGCTCCCAAAAAGCGGAGGGCTGCAGGGATGGAGCACCGTTCTTAGCGCGAATCCTAGCGGTAGGATCCAGTAAGACAGGAGTATTAGAGCCAGCACAATCCTAAGGGCTCTCAACGCAGTTTTGGAGAGGTGGGGCTGAGTATCTGACAAATAAGTGAATGATTATCACAAAAAATCAAGATTTATTTTCTAGTTCTCATACCAAATCCAGAAATAAGTCGGTTTATCATCTCCATGGGAACAGGATCTGGTTCCAATTCCATCCGAAACATGAACCAAATACTGTACAAAGAAAATATTAGGGTGCCGACGAATGCGTCTTCTAAAGGGTGCTTAATAAAAAGTAGGTAAGCTAGCTGGAATGTAATGTACGAGGCTCCTAGCAGGGTCCAGAAACTTTTCCTCGGGAAGGTGATGATTCCCAGAAATAGATCCCATCGGGAAGGGAGACACTTGTAGAAAGTTCCGTGAGCCAAGTGAAGCTTGAACAGAAGGAGGAATATCTCTAAAAATGTCGTAGATTTGCTATCTTGCCAATGAAGTGAGTGAAATAAGGCTCGGAATTTGGAAAAAAAGAAAAAGAATTTAGTTGCGAAATGACTCCAAATCCTTTTAAAAGACGTTTTGATGAGCGTTTTGATCATTTTGGGAGTGATTCTGAAATATTTTTATTTCATAAACTTTTGCACCTAAGAAACAATCTTGTAAGAAATCTTGCTCACAATAAAATCCAGATTACATCTAAAACTGCGATGGACTTCATTTCAAGATAATTATGAACTTGACTACAACAAATAACACAATTGAGTAATATTTAAAACAGTTTCAATTCACAAATGTTTTTCGACTACGAAACTTTTAATAATTTCTTTTCACTACCTGTCTCAGAGTCTCAGTTTGCTGCTCAGTTATAAACCGTTCGGCATGAATAATGGATAAAGTTAGGCCTTCATTTGGAACCATGTGGCTTCCTTATCATATTATGAATATACATATTTGCAACGATAAAAATCGAAGTCAAAGGAATCGATTATATTTTATTGTTTATTCCACAGGAAAAAAGTTTTATCCTGGGAAATTTATTCTTTACAGGGTTTCGACAAGAGCCAATACGCATTCCTTACTAATTAAAAAGACATTAGTAACCACTGGATAATAGGAGAAGAAAGTGTTTTCCGTAATAATATGGTGTAAAAGAAGGACTAGGAGAAAATGACAAAACTTGAGCATTTGTCACGTTATAAATTATGAATGTCGTGTTATCATGATTCTTGCCAAATTCCATGCCACCCATCCTCCCATTCATGGTCATTAAATTTGGCTGGATGACAGGAAAGTGACATGCAATTCCTACTAATCCAACTTTCCCTTCCGAAATCCATCAAATAGAAGAAGCAAATATCTTTGTTTGAACAATTCGCCCTAGAAAAGGACTAGAAATTGGAGTTGTGCGATTCATTCCGTTACAAACTAACTCTGGAACACATAAGTACATTTTGTATGCAACAAGCTTGAAGCTTGGTCTGGGTTAAAAACGTATTACATTTTTTTGCAATTGTTTTTTATATAGATTGGTTTCTAACGTGCAGTTAAATAAATTCATGTCACTTCAAACGAATACTTGTATAAGCAATTCTTCTTGTTTATTAATATTAAAATGATTTAAAGTTTGCTTAGCATGATTAGACAGTTGATTACTTAACAGTAATTGCATTCGTAAACAAAAACCCGAATTCTCTAGACTATGAGATTTTCTTTAAAGAACTTTAAAATATTTGGAACTCACCAAATTCACCAGCCCTCTGTCAATTAAATCACAAAAATCCTCAAGCACCGTCAAGCTTAGCATCTATTTGATTGAGTGGCATCAAGTGTATTGCAGAAAAAAACCTGGCTGTCTCCTTGAAATATTTCGTAACGGGAAAAAACCGTAGATGACACCTAATTAATTTAATGATGACAACTAACACTACAAAATTCCTAAGCCAAATGTCATTTTAGAAGTTGCCTCTTCTGAAACACCACCGAAGCAACTTTTCCACCCAAACATGTTTTTAGGATTTCATACCTTAAGGGAGATGATGGCTTCATGGAGAGCTGGATTGGATGGGAATATTATCCCGTGAGAAACAGCAACGTGCTAAAGAGACTCAAGGTACTGATCTCGTCAGGAATTTATGGTTATCGGGAGTCCTGGTTTAAACGAGTAAAACCCATGCGACAATTTCAACACTACGCAAACAAGAGCTACCCAAAAGTTGAAGCTGTTTCTTGGTTGAAATTCAGCTCCAAGATTTCCTCAGCATTTTACATATGTAGCATTGTAGTATTGGGGTGTCTATTTTTCTTATTTTATGAAATATCCAAGGAATTTTTTGTAAAGATCGATTTTTGGCAAAAATAGTTTTTCACATTTTAATAATTACAGTAATTCCATGAATGAATAGAGCCTACTATGCTAGTGCTTAATCATTTTGATAATATTCTATGTAGTTGTTCATATCTGGCTTAGAAATAACAATATTACAAAATGTAGAAATTAATATTTGTTATTAAAACTTAAATTGTAATTAAAATCGCTTTCTAATGCTGAGTTTTTTAAATTAAATATCATTGTGCACCAGTGTATAAAAAAGTTATGATTCGAAAGTTTGTAGGAAAGTCACACTTTGCTAATACTCATCCTTATCCACACACGTTGCAGATTGGAGTTAAAATAGCAAAAAAGTGTCCCCAAATTACTCTAAATTCATCCAATAATGGGCAAAATTATTGCAAAATTAGTACTTTTCCTCGCAATATCTAAGACTTCGTACTCTGATTGTTGTGGCTCCTACTCAAGACAAGATTGCCTTGCTCATGACGGGAAACAAGTCTCTTTAAAAGGCGAATATTGTGGGGACTGTGCTCAACCCTCCTCCGGTTTTGGATGTTGTGGGGCTGCCGGCTCACCCGGAGGAGGGCATTATGGCTGCAATTTATTCTGCTGTAATTGCCAATGTCGACCCTGGTGCTCCAATTGTCCCATTGCAAATCCTCCCGTGGGGGTAAGCTCCCAAGCAAGAACGTAATATTTCCTTTCTTAATAAATTGATTGATTTCCAGGCCTCCAGAACTGGAAAAGCTGCTCAAAATCCGGATAGAAATGCCACCAAAGCAAAAGTTGATAACATTCTGGCAACCTTTGATAAGGATGGCGATATCCGCATAAATTTCGCCGAGTTTGCTTCAGCCTTTTCCAAAGGTGGAAAAGGGCTGGGTATGAACGCAGCCGATCACTTTGGCCTCATGGATAAAAATAAGGATGGCATGCTGGAGGGGAAAGAGATTGATCAGGATTATGGCAAATAAATATTTTATTACACTGAAATTCAATTGATACAAAATATCGGATTTCAATGCAAGTCAAAATTTAACAAATAAATGATAAACACTTCCTAATCTGGTCATTCGAACCTCAAAACTTATTGATGGAAACATTTGCTAGCTGATTATTGTTTCTTTTCCACTTCTTAATTTCCTGAACAAAGACTCACTACTTCAAAACCCTCCTCATTTTGTGGGACACTCGCTTGAGAAAGATTTTTAGTTTCGATAATTTCCTTAATTTCCATCTTCTTCCCCTTTTCCAGCCTTTGATCAGATACGCCACTAGGTCCCACTGAAGTCTTAATCTTTTTCGACTTAGTTTGACAGTCTGACTCACTTTTCTTTAGCATTACTTTTAACGCCTCCTCCCAATTGCCCCGTTGGATTAATACCCTTCCCATTTATTTTCTTTTCTGCCCCAAATCTTTCCAGATATTTCTGCAAATAGTTCCAGTACGCACCTTGGCACAAGTTCTGGACCTTCTGTTCAAACTCAAGTCTGGAATGGCTCACAAATCCTCCTATCTTAGCTGCCACCGTCTCCAAAACTCCATCTGAAGGAGGGACGTCCCATTTAGTGGTAGACTTGGTTAGAGCATTTTTCCTCTCCATAAATGACCAAGGACGCGGTGGAATGTTTACCTGAACCGTGAAGAATTCTTTAATAACAGCATTCTCAATCAGAGCCAGTTCCTCTTCCGTGCTCGCCACAATTAGAACTTGTCCAGGCTCCGTGTTCCTCAATTCTTTTTTATTCCCGAGGAAATTGTCTGCAACAGTTAAAAAAATATTAAACTATAATTCTCCCTTCAAACATTAACATTGTAAAGTCAAGCCCTACCCACATTGCTCCCTGTTGCTGACACCCTCGAAAAATATCAGTGTTGGATCAAAAATCTTGCAATCCTGAGCTGAATATGGATCAGGTCCATGCCAATCGGTGCTAGAAATCTCGGGAAAACCTATATTCAGATTTCTTATATTTCTTAGGTGAATTTAATTGTTATACGTTATATCCTATAAAATATGCTCCTACGAGGACTTAGGTTTTGTTGGGCGACCGATGGTCATGGTATAGTCGAAACCTATGACAATTCGACTCAGCTCAAAAAAATCTTTCAGAAAATATTTGGTTCAGCCCGCTGCGTTGAAAACCGACGTGGTGACAGCCTGACAATTTTTATATACAACTTTTATAGGATATGACCTATAGCAAATTAATTCACCTCAAAAAGATAAGAAAACTGAATATAAGTCTTATGATATAAAAGTTGCACCCAAATGCCGAAAATCGCTCCCGAAAACTGAAAAAAGTCAAAGTCCCGCGCTATCCGTGGGTATTGGTCTGAGCCAAAAACCTTATATGAAAACTTTGTTCAGGGTTAAAAAATACTATCGATCACGATAGTCACCGGAGTGATAGCGCCAACTATGACAGAGTTGACTTTCTTATAGTCAGGGGTTACCCGATTTCAAAAATCTTGGCAACATTTTTTTTGTCTCCCCAAGACCTTTCATATTTCTATAGGTTTGGGTATGCTGAGGGCAAGAATAAAGCCGCTACTGTGATAGATTTCCAGCCTGGATAAAATGATCCAAGTTATTCTTATGGTCCGGTGTCAATTTGGTTTCTCCCGTCGCCGCAGCAAAGGCAGATGTGAACAGGACGGAGTCAATTGTGTATGAATCTTGATCCATTACCCTATCGTCATCATTCAAATTTAAACCCCAAATCTGTAGCTCAGGAAGGACAAATGACCTCTCCGTAATGGGAAGAACGTTAGTGTGACTGCATTCAAAATAATTAAATGCTGGAT